>MDUD01006767.1:0-23520 GCA_002216565.1 Crithidia mellificae | reverse complement strand
GCGGCGCGACACGCCGTCTCCCGTCAACGGTGTCTCCCACACCACCGTCATCGCGGCGGCGCTGTCGAAGACGGCGGCCCCGTCCGCGCCTTCGTTGCTCTCCTCGTCGTCACCGCCGCCATCGGCCGGGGCTGCCGCGCGACTCACAGGGGAGGCCTCGACCGACGGGACGGACCGACTGACGGCGATCGAGCTGACGCCGCCGTCGCCGCCTGCGGTCGGCCTGCCCGTGCTCCGCGCGACCACCACCCCCCTGCAGGCTTACTTGTCGAACTCCGACAAGGCGACGGCGGACCACAACAGCAACGTGGCGGGTCAGCACGCGGCTGCTGCTGCTTCTGGCGGAGACGGCGCCGCCTTTTCGTCCGCCGTGCGCCGTCTGCCGCCGCGACTCTCCATTGCGAACTCGATCGACACCTCCTCCCTCAACGCACAGAACTCATGGACGCTGGAGAGTGCCGGGATGGCCAGCGGCGGTGGCGGGCCGCGGCTGTCCATGAGTGGGTTCCCAGTGAACTCCCTTGGCGGGCAGTCCCCGCTGACCATGGCGCAGTTTGCCAACCGCGGCACCGTGTCCACGGACGGCAGCCTGCACGGCCTTGCCACCGGCCCCCACGGTGATGGCAACAGTGGCGGCAACGCAGCACAAAACCGCAACGGTGCCCAGAGCGGTGGTGGCGACGGACGGAGAAGAGAGAGAACGGGCAACGGCGGCGGCGGCGATGCTTCGTCTGACTCCGCGTCATCGTACAGCTACTCGTACTCCTCTTATTCGTACTCGGGCAGCTACTCGTACGAAACAGTCTCCAGTTACACCGATGCGACGCGGCCACCACAAGCTGGTGGACGGGCTGGTGCAGCAGCAGCGAATTCCGCGAGTGCCGCGGCGGCGACGTCGTCGTCAGGTACCGGGGCAGCGGGGGCCGGCAACGGTCGTGACTCCACCACCTTCTCCTTCACCCAGCACCACCAAGAGTTGAGTGTCACCCGAGTAGGCCCTGCGGACGGGGCAGCCGGGGCGGGTCGTGACGCAATGACCCTGACGGCGTACGAAGAGGTGACGCCGGTCATGAAGGACACCACGGGGAAAAAAAAGGAGAACGACAAGGAGAAGAAGGAGAACGCGCAGAGCGGTCGCAAGTCCAACTTTAATCTCCTGCGATGCCTGTGCCGAAAAACCGCGGATGAAGCGGTGGGGCAGCGGACGTGGCGGACGGAAGAGCACGCCGCGACCGACCCAATCTCCCGCCTCACTGCGGCTCAGCCACCGCATCAGGCAAACGCTGAAGGCGGGGAAGTCGAACCTGAGGGCAGCGACACCCACAGCCCGCGCAACGGTGTCGATGGCGGCGCCGCCGTAGCCGCAGGAGACGAGGCCGGAGGACGTCAGATGCGGCGGCGGCGGCGGCGTGCGGACAGCACGGCGGACCCTGTCAGTGCAACGGCCTCTGTGGCGGTGGAAGACGATGAAGAGCTGGAGGAGTCGCCGAGCAGCTCTCCGGAGGTGGGGACGACTACCGAGGCCGGCCACGACCGTGACAGCCCTTTCCGCCATCCACACCGTCAGGCCAGCGAGGGAGGGGGCGTGGACACAACGGATGCCGCGGCGAGTGGGCGGCAGGAGAGTGAGGGGAGCGACGGGCTGCGCAGGGCCGACACCGCGCAGCCGCCGCAGCTCGACTCCGTTGGTGAGGATCGTGGTGCAGCGGAGGTGCTGACGGCTACAGCGGAGGCCGCTGCGGCATCTTCTCCCTTCCCGCAACACCCTCTCGCAGAAGACGCGAGCGTTGACGAGAACAGCGGCAGCCACGCTCCACATACACCGCTGGGTGACGGAAAAAGTGCCTCCGTTGTGTCTTCACAGGGAAGCAAAGAGGCGGAGCGCGTTCTTTTGCCGAGTGCGGCGGAATCAAAGCACCGGTATGAAGAGAATGAAGATACTGAAGAGGAACAGAGAGAGGAAAGGAGCAACTCACACTCCGGTGTGCAGCCAGCGCAACTGAAAAGGCAGGACAATGTTTTGGGTAGTAACGGCCACGCCGCATCACCAGGCAGAGAAGGTGAAGAGGACGGGGAGGGGCGTCTTGTTCTGCAGGCTTCTGCGCCGGACCCGTCTTTGTCCACCTCATCAGCCGACCTCAGCGAAGACGCCGCCGCTGGACTTTTCCTCGTGGCTGGTGAGTACGGCACCGCCGTCGCCGTCAACGCGGAGGAAATGGAAGGAGCGACGCCTCTTGTGGTCGCCAGCCCGGTGGATCACGCAAACGGCACGCAGCAGGTAGACCTTTTGGAAGAGGCGGCCAACCGCGCAGCGCTGGAGAACACACCGACGGATCCTCTGCCTTTCGCCGACGCCGCTGCCACCCCGCCGCTCCCGCCACCGCCGCCCCTCCTCCCCACGCTTCGGGCGGAAGAGGAGGTGCCGCCGCTGCCGGTGCTGCGCGCTTACTTCGTGTACGCTGAGGAGCTGCCGCGCTTCTACGCGTGGGACGCGGAGCCGCCCACGCCACCGGCGGCGACCGACAGCGAAGACGACGCGGCGGCGCGAAAAGCGAAGGAGGAGGCGCGGCTGGAGGTGCGGCTGAAGGCGGAGGCGGAGGCGGCGGCCAAGGCTGCCCAGGCCGCCGTGCAGCAGGCGCTGTCGGACTTGGCCGTCCACCCGCCACGGCAGTCGCTCTTTGTGGAGGTGCACAACTTGCAGCTGCTGTGTCGTGCGGTGCTGTGCCCGCGTCAAGCGGCGTCGCGCGCGGTGAAGAGCAACGTCTTGACGACGCGAGGAACTGCAGGCGCAACAGCGGGGTCCGCAACAAGGCCGGCAGCGATGGCTGCTGATGATGTGTGGCGTGGGCGTGGTTGGACGGACGGCCAAGCGCACGACTACTTTCACATTAATGGCGCAGCACGTGTGAATGGAGTCGCCGCAATAGCTTGCCAAGAGGGAGAGGAGGAACAACAGGAAGATCCGGAGTGGGTGGAAGCGCGACTTGCCGTCTACTCCAACGATCGCCAACACCTCGTGGCGGCAGGTTCGATCTTTAAGCTGCCGGCAAACGCAGCCGCGCTGCGGCGCTGCCAGACATTGTACGGTGGCAATAACACAGAGGGCGGTGGTCGAGATAGCTGGTCGGATCTGCTTGTCTACCAAGTGGACGAGCAGCCGCGCAATGAGAGCAGGAGGACCCACACGGAGAACAACAACGATGATTGCGATGGCGAACATCACCATCGCAGCAGCACCGAGGCGTCGCTCAGCGAGCTGGGCGAGGCAGACGCGCAGCCGCTGTCTGGCCCCGCGTGCCCCGCTGCAGCGCATCGTGCTTTCGTCAGCGAAGCCTCCAGCGCCTTCAACACAGCCGCCCTGTACGTGCAGCTGGAGGAGCGCAGGGAGCGGTGGGTGGGGGCTGCGGTGGACGGGCACGCCTCACCGCGGCCGCCCACCTCCTCGCAGGCGGCAGCGCACAGTTTAGAGAAGGAGCGGGGAGCAGAGCGAGCACGGCAGCCCTCGTCTCCATCGTCGCAGAGCGGCTCGAATGCCAGTGTAGAGTGGCAGACGGATTCAGAGGACGGTGATGCGGCAGCCGTGGCCCTGGCATCTAGCGCCTCTTCTGAAGGGCCACCGACTGGCCGCCACACGCGACGGACGATGAACGAGGTGGCGGAGGCATCGGCGGCCTTACGGTTGACACGAAGTGCGGACAGCGCCGCGACTCCACCAGCTGATGTGGTCGGCGAGTGGACTGACAGCGCTTCGCAGTCGCCGCTGCCGCCGCCGCAGCTACGACTCGAGGAGTATTGGAGCTTTCTAGCTGTTTCCCCACCGCTGCCGATGGCGCAGCTCCGCCACCTCGCGTCTACCGAGCCGTCCTACCCCGCTTCAATGACGGTGCAAGACACGCCGTTGACGCTGCCATGTCGAGTTCGTTGGGCGGTGGAGCCACCACCCACCCTCGCCCTCTTGAATGGCACGCCGCAAGACGAAGTTCAGGCTCAAAAGCAAGAAGAAGAAAACAAGAATGGTCGCAGCAACAGCAGCAGTGAAGCGACGTGGGCAGCGCTCGGAGCTGCTATTGCGCAGTACGAGTCCGCCGTGCACGGACGGGGTGGCAGCGCCAGTGTTCTTGGCGATGATGATGCATTGAGACCAGGCAGTAATGGCGATCAAGCTGGACTGCAGGCTGCGGCAGCACCGCTGACCGTGTTGTGGGACACCCTTCATTCGGAGAAGGCTGTACTCGAGTGTCAGATAGCTGAAGCGGCGGGGGCGCGCGCAGCATCTGCAGCTAGCACCACACCACACCTCTCAGAGCACCATCTGCGATGGGGCAGCAGCAGCACCACAGCTGCACTGCGCGCTACTAGCCCTGCTCCGCCACCGAGGCCATCGGTCTGCTCCGTGGTGCTGCACTGCGCTGCTGCCGTGCTGCTGGATGCGGCGCTCAGTGCCCCCATGAAGAGCACGACGGCCACGCCAAACAACACCATTAACCCACCTGTTCCCACAGCCATGTCAAGTCCATTCCTCGGTTTGACGGACACCTACTGTGCCCCCACCGTGCTCTCCGTCACGGGTGGCCTGGATGGCTTTGTCGGCTGCACGACGGCAGCTGTGCCCGCCGCCGCAGCCACGTCTCCTGCGGCTTCCAAAGCTCTCGCGTCGCGCACGCCGGTCATGCGGTACGACCTGAGCTTCAGTGCGGTGCTAACGTGTGAAGAGGCCCCTGCGCTGCTCTTGACGGTGCATCACGCTGCGACGCCCGAGCACGTCTTTGGCTTTGCCGAATTCAACCCGTTTGAGCACGCGTCTCTGGCGCAGAGCATGGCCATGAACCGAAGCTCCTTGGGGGTCTCATCTTATGGAGATGTTGCAGGTAGCAGAAAAGGCGATGACGGTGGTAGTTGTGTTATCTCGGATGTCTGGTTCCCGCTGTTTGCACCAGCAGAAGCGGCCCTCACCTCCGCAGAAGCGCAAGAGCGGCGACGTCGACACTCCGTTAACACTGTCGCAAATTTGGCGGACCCCAAGGCAGCAGGAGCTGCTGCAGCCACGGGCACAGTGTCCGGAACAGCGTCAGCGACGAGCGTAGAGAACACCCGCGGCTGCGTAGCGCGTCGGGCACGCAGGGCGAGCGGTGCTGGTGGAATGGTGCTTGCCGGGTGGCTGCACTGCGATGTCGAACTCGTTTTTTTTGCCTCCCTTCAGACGGCTGCGGTGCAGCGGTTATGGAATGGGCCGAAGCACAGTCTCACCTCGTTAGATGCTTACGACGCCGCCGCCGCCGCTGCAAAAGCGCAGTGGGCTCGAGAAACGAACGACGACGTCGACAGCGGCGAGCTGGATGCCGTGGTGGACTTCTGCGTGGTGGAGGCTGCCGGACTGCGGCCGCTCGCCACCCGCCTCGGCGCACCGCTGCCGCCAGCGCCGCTGCAGTGGACTGACAAAACAGGTCTTGGCTTTGCAGTCGCCGAAGAAGCCGAGGGGGCGCGGTGTGCGCACGTCTACTGCGAGGTGCTGGCCCTGCAAAGAGATTCAACGCCACAAAACACCCACCCGCTCGACATGGCGAGTGCACGTGGTGCACCCAGTGAGGCGGGTCGCGGCAGGTCCGCGACGGTGTGGAGCGCGTCTGCCAGCGCGCGCGGTGGCTACGTGGACGACGAGGGCGACGGGCGTACGGAGAGAGGCACATCGGGCTACGGCAAAGGCGTCAGCTCTGCCGCGGCGGCTGTGGGTGCCCGGAGCGGCCTCCCCGTCACCGCTGCCGTGGCAGAGACGAACCGCCCTCGCTGGCAACACACGTTTCGCTGCGGCCTCGCCGCGCTCAGCAGCCTCTGCCTGCGTGTCTTCGATCGTGCCGCGACGGCGCCAAGCAAAGCGGATGGCCTGACACGAGGTGGCGGCGCTGCTGAAACGAGCAAGTCGCCGTCACGCAGCTCTGCCGCCCATCGGTCCGTGCTGCTAGGAACCGCCACGGTGTCGCCGTGGATGCTGCGGCGCATCGCCGCCAGTCTTCGTGCAAACTCGAGTTCCGCTGCGGTGGCAGGGTTGTTGGGTTGTGAGAGTGGTGGCCGCGTGTGGCTGCCGCTGCTGTGGACCGCCGCAACGTCCGCACCGGTCAGTCGTCGAGGCGGTGCCGGCAGTGGTGGTTTCGTCGGTGAAGCGGGCCGTGCCTCCTCACAAACTCTCTGTTCCGCCGTGTGTAATGGGTACGTATTGGTACAGTGGCGGCGTGCAAGTGCCTCTACAACACTCGCAGCGGCTGCACCAGCCTACGCCACTTTTGCACCACGTTTACAGCTACCGCTTCCTGTAGGAATGCGAGGCACTGACATGACAGGCGCAGCGCCTTGTGTCTCGGTGACACGTCGATGCCTTGCCCAGATGCAGGTCGCGCCTTTGTTGCCGCGACGAAGTGATGCACGCACAGTGAAGAGGTGTAGTGTGAACGGTACGTTGAGCTTTCCCGCCGCCTGGTACGACGGCCGCCTCGCCTCCCCGCAGCCGTCTCACAAGCTGAACTGGATGAGTCCAGAGCTGGCGCCGTGGCTGTGGGTGCACCGTCTCCGATTGCAATGGCCGTGGCTGCAGCACGTCCTGGCGCTGCGGGGCGGGCATGTGCGGTTGCGGGTGTTGTACAGCTGCACCGCAGATGAAGAGCCGCGGTTTGTCGACCAGTTTCTCCTGGTGCCGCTGGAGCAGGTGCGAAGCGGTGCCGACGGCGGCAGCGGCGGAGAAGCCGCGCGGCGACGCCAACTCCGGCGTGCTCGCATCTGCAGCACCAGCAAAAGTCGTGGCGTACGTGATGATGCGTCGGGCGTTTTCGGTGTTGTGTCCGCCGCCTCCCTCGGCGTAGGCGTGTCTGCCTCGCCCATCAGCGCGGCGGTGGCAGACGCACCCGCAGAGTCGCTTCTCTGCATGCCTGCGAGTCGTTGCGTTGACTTCCAGCTGTGGTGGTACCCGAACGACGCGCCTTTTCCATCAATTCCGGGCGTGTCCGCGACAGGTAGCGCACCTCGACTGCTAGGCCGTGGCGGCTGGCAGTTCCCAAATTCCGACGTCGACGCCGGCGAGTTCGACACCGACACCGACACCGACAGCGCGATAACGAGCGATGAGGAGAGATGCGTCGAAGGCAGCACGCATGCCGCCTCTGCCCAGCCGCTGGACGTGGAAGGAGCAGCATCAGCGGCGAAAAATTATGTGAGTGCCCGCCCTGCGTTGCACCGCTTCTTCACTCCTCACGAAAGCGACGTCCAGCTAACGGTGGTGGCGAGCGCGGGGTGGACGCCCGACACCGTAGCAGGGGGCGTGCTGCGCTGGCAGTTGTCCTCGGTGCCGCGCCTGGTATGCGAGTCGTGGGGCAAGTCGACAGAGGAACATCTGAAGTGTGGTGACGGGGTATCGGCCCCTCCGTTTTCAGCTGCACCGCGGCGGTGTCTGAGTCCACAGGCTGCGACAGGAAGTCTGGCGTGCACGCCACGGTGGCAGTGGCCTGAGGTGGGCACCGCCGCGACTCTCCAGCTGCAGGTACACAACCTGCTCTGGTTCCATCACGCTGATGAGGCGGCGGTGGCGGCTGTGGCTGGCAAGGTACACATCGCCGTCGGCGAAACCACAGCAGCGGCAGACAGAGAATCACAGCTTTCATTCGGCACGCTTACCACACGCTGCTGGGCCAACCCGTCCAGTGTACCCTCGGCAGACATGCCACGTCTTCCGTACGTGCTAGCGAATCCTTTCAGCGAGTCTGGTGGTGCGGGCTTCGACGGGGATAGTCTGGCGTGGTCGGAGCGACGCAGCAGCGTGGCGAGTAGCAGCCGTGCACCGAGCCTGCGTGGCGCATCCGCGCACCTGCGCGGGGTATCTGGCAGAGGTGCAGCAGAGGCTGAGAAGGACAGAAATGAGGTCTGCGCCGCGTCGCCGGCGGTGGAGCTGCGATGGACGCCGCGCCGCTTTCACTGGCTGGAAGATGACGTCCCAACAGTGACGCTCTGGGTAGTGCATACAGATGAGCAAAACATAGAAGAGGTCGATAACAAGATCGAAGAGACTGCGCGGACGAGAAGTGAGAACGAGCGTGTATGTGGCGCGGTGCGGCTGCCGCGGCTGAGCGCGTTTGCGGACAACGCTGGCGTGTTGTGGCTGCCCCTGTTCAAAACGTACGCCGTGCCATCGGCTTTGCGGCGCGAGGAGGCGAGTGAAGAGGCTGGCAGTCAGCAGCACATGCTTACGTGTGACAAGAACGAAGCACAAGAAGCTGAAGAACAGGTGGCAAAACAACTTGCTGCACACGACCAGGCTAACTCCCCGTTAGAAGCAGACGCAACACAAATACCAAGCAGGAACTGCGAGGCCAAAGCGGAGAATGGCGTTGTCGTGGAGCATGTCGGGTTTGCGGCGGTGAGCTACTCGCACAATTTCGCTCGAGCAAAGCCATTTGCGGAGACCGAGGAAACAGAGGGCCGGACAACGAACGCCGCAGCTGCAGCCCCAGCCGTCAGCACTTCCGCCTCTCGATTGTTGCTCCTTCAAGCCGGACCCGTGCGGTGTCGATACGCTGCTGCGACGGGCACTCCCACTACTCCTGTCGAGGAGAAGGTTGCGCAGCCGCCAGAAGGTTCTTTACGTGGTGCCAGTGCCGCAGAGGGCATGGATGGTGCAGTGCACACGACAAGTAATCCGAACGGCACGTTAAGTGCCGTGCCACGCAACACCGATGTCGCCTCCGCCTCGTACAGCTCCGATGACTTCACCGCGCCATCCGTCAACTCTGCGGATGTTGTTAATGCGACGGGTTCTGGTGTGGCCGCAGCGGCAGCGCCAGTACCACTCCTTCCATCCAGTGGCTCTGAACATTCTGCGGCTTCGCGAGCACCCGAAGAGAGTAGCGGGGTAGAGGTGCTGCTCGGCTTTGATGAATATCAAACAGCCGTGTCCGTGCACCCAGCCGCAGCGTCACAATCAAGAACAATCGAACAAGCCTTGTCGGATGTCTCCCGGTCCAGCGCCGAAGAGTTCAACGGCCTTCCAATGGTCGTCTTTCCTTGGCGAAACACCCCCGGCAGCGACGGCAGCGGCGTGGACTGCCGCTGCGTGCGAGTGCAGACGCGCCTGCCCGCCTTCACGGAAGAGGCGGTCCATGCAGGCAGCACGTTCCACGTTGCTGCCTGCAGCTCGGAGCATCACGGAGGTGCATGTGGTGAAGGGGCGCAGTGGGTGCCACTCGTTGCCCACCATCGCAGCACCCGAGTAACGGGAAAATATGACATGGAAGACGGCGATTTTGTTGTGGGTGAGGTGCTGATGCGCTGGCGCGTCATCGAGCCGTCTTCTCCTCAGAGTGTCGTCAACGCCAGTGACGGCGGTGCTTGTGCCGTGCAACAGCGCTACCTGCACGAGTTGGTCCAGGCGTACTGCGGTGGTGTTGGAGATCGCTGCACATACGCCGTGCTCAGCACCTCGACGGATGGCGTATCTGCGACGGGTGCTTTTGCTGCGAGTGCAGGGTCGAAAGAACTTGCACGTCAGCCTCCAAAGTCTCTCATGCAAAATGATGCGGCGGGTCGCGTGCGTGCGTGGGCGGCGAGTCTGACGACGGCCACAACCATACCACCATCATTACAACCACCGAAAGCAACCACAGAAAGCCAACGAATTAACACAGGAGCGGTGTCAGCTTTGGAGTTACACCGCGTAATGCGCACGGTGCGACCGCAGCATCACCCATGTGTGTACCTTGTGCTGGATCGCCTGCGTCTGCGCTGCGACGCCGCCCTGCTGCGTGTGTTGCAGCAAGCGAGAAGAGCAGTGGAACTCAGGGGCGAGGACGGGAGCGGCGGCAGCAGCAACAACAGCGATGACAGGAAAAACAAAACACACGCCGACGATGAAGACAACATCGCCAGGTACCGCTTTCGTATGCAGGTGCAACTGAGGTGGCCGTCGGAGTGGAAAACGACGTGGCTGCGCACCATTCCATCTCTCACAGAAGTCGTTGATGCAGGTAAATGTCTTGCTAGTCCACTTGACACTCACCTGGTGACGCCAAAGAACAAAGGTGCGGCAAGTGCTGAACTGGACACGTATACAGTTTGGGTGGATGCTGTGGATGGCGACTTTGTACCTGTTACATTCGGTGGAACTTGTGGTGCTGCGTCGACAGAAGCAGCTTCTTCAGTCGAAAGCGATGCAACAGCGCAACACACGTGGCAGTGTGCGTGCCGGCCGCTCTGCCTGCCACTGCCGTCACCGCAGCAGATTCAGCAAGCGCTCGGCCTGCCAGGGCTCGCCGCACGCTTCCATCTGTCTTTCCGCTTGTTCGCCGTGCTGCCACCCAGCAATGCAGCGTCGACTACGGAGGAGGTGGAGGCATCCGCAAAGAAAACACCGAGGTTAGTGTGCGTTGGAACAGGTCGCACGCCGCTTTCGTTTCCTCAGAGCGGACAACGCGGTGCCACAACGCTCACCTCGCCAGCAAATTGCTTGACGGCGGAAAAGAACCGCACTGCTGGCCCAGGTGCAGCAGCAGACTTGCCTGCGGAACCGCTTCTCCTAGCGTGGCGCGCGCAAGTAAGGACAAACGTGCCGCTTCCTGCGTTGCCTTCCGTTTATGAGGCACACGCTGCAGCAAATTCACGGGCACACGGGCAGCAAGAAGAAAGTGAAGACGAGAGCTCCGTTTCCGTGTCGAGTGACAGCGTCAATTATAACCGCATACAAGAAGACAACCTGGGCAGCAGCAGTGCGGTGGGGTACGGGCCCATGCACAACGCAGCGTTGCGCCACCACAGTCGCGGCCGTGTGGTTCTAGCTCGACTGACCGTCAAGCGAATCGAGGTGGCGGGCGTGGACGTCAGTCTGGCATGCGGCACGGCTCAACGGCACCGTGAGGCGTTGGAGCCGGCGAGCGTCGCTGTCTCGACCCACGACGCCGACATCAGCGCACTTCAGCGCCTACGAGGTCAACCGCAGCCAACGACTTCACCGTTCTTTGGTGACGGAGAAGACGCGACAAGAAGCAGCGCACAGGCCTCAAGCACTATCACTTTACTCACCCCTTCTCTCGCAGCAAGTTGCCGTGGAAACACCGTGCCCGAGCCGCAGCCGCAGCAGCTTCAGCAACGCTACAGCTGGAACGCGGACGTGTGTATTCGCACGCCGTCACAGCTTGTCTTTTACGTTCAAGTAGCGGAGACAGCTCTGCGTGCAGCGCGAGGAGAGGAGATGTGGCAGCGCACCGCCGAGAGCGAAGAGGACGCAGCAGGGGATCTGTCTGGCTTTGTTGCTGCTGCTGCTGGGCAGACAACTCGGCCGGGGAGGGACGTGTGCGCCAAGGCTTCCTTCACCGTAAACACCACCACTGGTGGAGAGCGAGAACGTGCGCCACAGCAACTTCGTTGCGCTTCGCAGACGCAGGAGGCGGTGCTCGATCTGGAGAGCCCCGTGGAGGGGCGGTGGGTGGGGCGAGTGTGGCTGAGCGTGACGTACATCGAAGTCGACCACTTTCTGTGCGGCCCACCTGACACGTTCTTTGCGACGCGTCTGTCGCTGAATGTGCGCAGCTGCAGCGGCCTCGTCTTTGGTAACGCGGACCTTTGGCGTGGTGTGGAGTCGACCTATCGGAGTCTTCGTGAGCGTGTGCAGGCGGCGCACGAGCAGCGCGACGGCCGCGTGCCACGGAAGTTGCGGCAGAGAGTGCAGGAGGTGCGCGAGATGCGGCGCCGGCTGCGGCAGCAGAAGTGCGGAAGCGGCGCGGACGATGACCGCAGCGCCGTGCGATTTGTCTGCGCTACAGCGGGAAAAGCAAGTTCCACCACACAGTTTCGCACGCTGACGTCGTCGGCGTTTCAGCTCGCCGCTGCGGTGGATGTGGTACACGCGGAGCTGATGCCGCGCTTTGGTGACGGCGCACACGACAGAGGCGGCGGCAGCAACAACAGCAGTGACGTCATTCGAAGGGAGACGACGATAGCTGCGTCTGGTGCGCTTCTGAGCGCGGTGCAGGAGATCGAGAGCCACACAAGCGGAAATGCAGCACAGTCTTCGTCATACTCGTCAGTTGAGCTTCGGCTTGTCTCATCAAGCTACCGGAACGGAACAGCAGACGTGGCAATCGACGACAGTTGTGTGCTAGCGGTGGGTGTCGCGCAGCTGGCCGTGCCGCGCACCATCGACACACGGACGCACACGCCGTCGTTCACGCAGCGCCTGGCCGTCCCGCTGACGCTCCACACACCAGCAGCACAGCTGCCACGTCAGCGCATTGCAGTGACGAGCGCGTCGGCCGACGCACCGCCATCGGTGTCAGTAACCGCGACGTGGTCGAATGCAGCCGTATGCGGCGACACATTCCTCACCTGTCTTTTGGTGAACGCGATCGCCCTGCGCAGTACGTCCATCAACGGTGTTGGCTGCCGCAGCTGGTTGCTGCGCTGGGTGTACGTCTTCGAGGCCTCTGCCCACCCTGATGTGGAGCACTGCGTGGACATGCCTCTCCTGTTACAGCCCAGCGCGGCGTTTTCTCCGTCCTCCCGATCCGCCTCACACCGGGCAGAGCAGGCAACGCGCCAACTTTTGTCGACGTCACAGCAGCGAAACGCTTACGCAGCTGAGCATTCCTTTTGGTCCGGTGCCACGACGCGGCTGCCGATGGTTGGCGCTACGGGCGCGACGATTCGTCGGGTGGAGCTGATGGAGGCGACTCCGCGGACATCGGGCGTTCTTGCGGCTTCCGAAGAATCACTCGTTTTGTTTGAAGCACCACTCGCCGATGACAACGCGTACACGATGACACGCCTGGCGGTGCAGCAGTGGACGGTGGAGGATGACCTGCAGTTGCGCGCGAAGCGACGACAAGCCTACCAGGGCAGTGGCGACGCGTGGGTGTGGCTGAACCTTTCGAGCAGCGGCGTTGATGGTGGTCGATCTAGTCCTTGCTATAAGGTGCTGCTGGCTCTGTATACCACGAACGCCATCGCACGGCGTGAGACGCAGCGTTTAGAGCAGCGCATGCGTCGTGCAGCTCGCGCGGCGGCCCTGACTCCGCCCTTCGAAGCAGACACCAACGCGAGAAATGGGCATGGAGGACAAGAGAGACGCACGTTGGACTTTGGTCGGCAATGGCTGTCGGCACCGCCGCTCCTACGCGCGCAACCCGAAGTGAACCTAGTGAGCCCAGGTCCGGCTTCCAAAGCAGCAGGCCACAAAAGCCAGCACGCTCTGTCGACCACAAACATCAACCCAGAGGCACAAGATGATGACACTGTTGACTCGACCGCGCAGTCACCCGGCGGCGTGATGATCAAAACGATTCGTTTTCGCTGTCGTGGTGCTGCGCTTGCAAAGGCAGGGCTGGCAAAGCGAGCGGAGAGCATCACCTGCAGAGTCGTGCGTTGCGGTGGCCGCCCCAGCGCCATGAAACGGGACATCAATGATGGAGACATTGCTGTTGACGTTGGTCAAGCAGCTCGTGTGCTGCAGACTCACAGCGCGGTTGAAAGTGACGTAGCAACAGGCAACGCTGTCGCCACAGGCGTACTCACCGCGACGTGGGGGCAAAGCGACACGGCAGCGTTCCCTGCGCGTGCAACAGACACACGTGGGAGCACTGTGTCCGCAACACAACTCTTATCCACAGCATCGCAGGAGCGAAACCTGTTGCGACTTGACTTTCCTACCGGCATCACCAAGGACGAAAACGGCTTTGCGCAGTTCACAGCGCTGCCCGACGCGGGCGTGAAAGACGACAGCGCTGTTGCCGAATTGAATGTGGACGGGGAAGGGCAATTTTGTTTGGAGGTGTGCGTCGGCGACGGTACCGCAGCGGTCCGGTACGTGTCGGAGCCCTTTTCCGCCCACTCTGCTCTGCACGGCACCGCAGACGCCGTCCAGCAGCAGCAGCAGGAGGGGGAGAAGGCAGACAAGCGGGGTGGAGAGCTCGCTCCGCTTACGTGGATGACGCGCCTCCGCGTGCGTCGCGACAACGAAGCTGTGACGAGCGGTGCTACGCCCACAGCCACAACAAATGGCGCAGCGGGAGGCCAACCTGCGGCGGAGAGCAGCGACGCGACGGCAGACGGACTGTCGGAGGCTGCGGTGGAGGTGGCGTGGGGGCTGGACACGCTGGGCATTCAGCCAAGCTCAATTCACCTCTCGCGCGCCGTGTCGTCAGCAGAAAGAGACAGTGACGGCAGTACTCCCGCAGATCAGCGGCGGAGGAAAGAGAAAGCCATCACACCACGCTCTCTCCGCAGCAGGCGTGACAAGAAAGGAGGTCGAGAAGCAGAGGAGAGTGATGCCGACCGTGACGATGATGATGATGCGGCGCTTCAACAACTTGAGGGCTGTGCAGCGTGGACGGACTTCTTTGCCAGACTGCAAGCGCAGGACAAGACGGCGGAGCAGGAGGCCCATCTGCGCCATTGGCGGTGCCGCATTACGGCGGTGGAGGTGGAGGGCTTGACGCTGCCAGTGTGGAGGAATTCCGATAGGTTGTCGCGAAGCTGCGACGGCGCTGGACTTACAACTTTACTGGCGCAACTCAATTTGGTGGCCAAGGGAGACGTCAGTGGGAAGGGGGAGGCAGGACCAGGTGGCAAGAACGACTACGTGCTGGGTGTGGCGCGCACCTCTGCGGTTCAAGTCACACCAACACCGAACAACAGCCTCCACAGGAATGAGAACGACACTGATATTAACGAGGACAACGGTGCCCCTCTGCGAAAGTCCACGAGCGCGGCGCCACGGCACTGCATCCTTCCACGGGAGATGGAGTCCGGTGCGTTTCACGTGGAGAAGCGGACACCAACGTACGGTGCATCCTTCACCCCGCTGTCCTGGTGCCTCGCCGTGCGTGACATGATGCGACACGGACGCAACACAGATGCTGCGCAGGTGGCAACGAACGCGCTCCAAGGAGCGTCGAAGACAGCCGACGAGGCGTTTAGCTCGCTGCCCCTGCCGGCACCGGGTTTGTCTCTGTGGCAGCTGCTTACTCCGTCTGCTGCCGCTGTTGCTGCTGCTGGTGCTGCGGCGACCAAGACCAGCACCAGCGTCACCCACACATCCCGTTTTAGTGAGGCTTCCGACGATGCTCCGCAGCAAGTTTACGCGCTTGGCGCGGTACAGCTGTCCTTGCTGCTGCGCGAAGGCGCGCTGATCCTCGTGCAGATTCTCTCGCGCTGGTGCAGGGGGGCGTGTACAAGGGAGGAGCGCGATGCACTGCTGAGCGCAGCGGCGGCCTTTCCCACGCGGTGGATGCCGCTGACAGACGCAAGCAACAACGCAGCAGACACACCTGCAGAGCTCGTGAGCTTTGATGCACGCACCGGCAACCGTTACGGCGGCCCCGTGCAGAGCGAGGGCGGCCCGCGTGTGCGCTTCTACTACTCCTACTTCTACGACGGACCGGCGGGTGCGGCGTCACCTGCGTTGGTGCCAGGGACTTTGCTGACGTTGCCACCGTGGAGTGCGATGGCGGTGCCGCCGCAGTCTGCTGTGCCGGTGCCCAGCGCACTCGCCGACGCGGTCTTCTGCGCTCAGCTCGACCGAGTGCAGCTGGCTTACTCACGCCTACCAGACACCGCAGCCCAGCGGGGCGACATCACGGGAGCGGAGAAGGATGCTTGCAGCAGCGCGGCCGGAGGTGGCGTACGCGATGGCGTTGCAGAGGAGGCGGCAGCGGCACGGTGGCTGAGTCGGCTGCGGCTCCGCCTGCGAGTGGTGCTGACAACAATGATGCTGACGGCTGCAGAGGAGGCTGTGGTGACGGACAGGCACGTGGCAGCGCGGTGGGGGACGGATCTCGCACCGCTGCCGTGTGCACCACCGCCACAGCAAAAGAGGCAAGAAGCGCCGCCGAAGTCCGTGCCCTCACCAGGAGTCTCTTCGACCGTACACGCCGTGTCACCCGTGCCAGTTTCTGTTCCTGTTCCGGTGCCGGTGCCGGTGCCGGTGCCAATACCAACTGTAAAAGCAGAGAAACCAACCGCCCCTGTGCCAGACCCGGCTGACGCTCCGCTTGTTTCATACACCGGTGCTGCAAAACCTACGGATGAAGCGGCGACTTCAGCCGTTCCAAGTTCACCGCAGCAGGGTAGCGGACAAGAAGGCAATGCCGCCCGCGCTACCCACGCCGCAACTCTTCCGGCCTTGCCGACGACCAGTTGCTTCTGTTGGCAGCCACCGCAGCGGCAGCGCGACGCAGTCACACACGCTTCAGCTGCACCAGCGGCTGGTGCTGCACCGGCCACTGCCGCTGAGGCCAACCGCAGCACCGCCCGCTCGCTGACGGTGATCACCGTTGAGGTGGAGGCGGTGCTCCTACCCGTAGAAGCAACCACAATGAATGCCACATGGAAGGAGATGTGCGTGCGAGGAAAAGGCACGGTGAGCGACGACGCTGCGGGCGGGCAAGTCGTAGGCCGCGTCTGCGTCGAGGTCGGACGCACGCAGCCGAGCGCGCTACGTTGGGACAGAGTCGAGGAGCGCCTTGACGAAGGCTGGCGTCTCACCGCACCGCTGGCCATTCGTGTCCCGATTGGAGGTGCAGAAGACGCGCGGACAAGTACTGCGACGCTCTCCTTTGACTTCCTTGCCTTTACCGCGCCCAGCTGGGGCCTCGTAGCGGCCCTGCAGGTGGCGCAACGCACGCGGCAGGAGCGGCGGCTGCACTCCACTGCAACACTGCAGCGGGCGGAGACACGCCTGCTCTCCTCCGTGCACTCCTCCGCGACAACGTTCTCCTCTACGGAGGAGGATCTGGTCCAACGTTCAACGCCAGTCCTGTTGCCTGCGTCAACAGCAGAAACCGCAGCAGGGGCAAGTCGAAAGCAGCCGTCGCTGCGGCAACTCTCAGCAGCTTTCCTCGCTCACCCGTACCGAGTGCTGCGCGTGCCGCCTGCCGTGTACCGCCTGGACACGTTTACCGTTGTCGACGTCATCGAGCAGGTCACGAGCCACCTGGGCGGCGGAAACGAACGTGGCCTGCCTTGCGCTCTGTGGTCAACGAATGTACCGTGCCCTGGCTTTTCTTCTGCTGTGGACAGCTCTCCTTCGTGGTGCAGTCGCCATGGCGATGAGAAGCGTCCGCAGCTGTGGTGGCTTGTCAGCGGTGCTTCCGGCGAGGTGTACACGCCGCAGTGGCGCCTGCTGCCAACGCTGGCCGACACCACACTCAACAACCATCTACAGCAGCGCGGCCTCACCGCAGAGGGCAATTTGAAAGTGGCACAGCAGCCGCTGCCGTGGCTGACGGTGTCCGCGGGCCGACTGCTGCTGCAGGAGCGTGCGCGGCTGCGTTTGGTGTGGTGCCGCAGCGCAAGTCCGTCTCCGGCAACCTCTTTAGCAGGCTTGTTCGGCGGTGCTGCCGTGTCTTACGCCTCTGACGCGGGTGACGTCTGTCTCTGGGTGAGTGGTGGGCTGCGAGTGGTGCACAACGAACGGATTGGAGACGAAACAAGAGCTGTTCTACCGGCCTACGCGGCTGGAGAGCAGCAACCGCAGCGGGTAGAGTCAACGAAGAGCCGTGCTGCTTTGGTGAGAGAAATGCGTGCGGCTGTGCCAACACCGCCGCCCGCGCGTGGCGACGCCGTCGCATCACCAAAGCCCTCGCTGCACCGACGCCGCTCACTCGTTCCGCTTGCGAGTGCCGCCTCAACACCCGTAGAACCAGCCCCCGTTCCTCTAATTAAATCTTTCTATCAGCTTTTCACCTCCCACTTCCTGAGTCAGCGCGGCGCGTCCTGTGCCAGCGCGTGTAGGGACGATGCACGAGGGGGCAAGGGTCAGCCCGAGTGGAGAGTGGATGTGGACGCGACAGGTGCGGCGTCTGCAATGACGGGCGCGTGTCGCGTCTTCCACACCGCCACGGAGCTGAGTGACCACCGAGTGTGGCTGCTTGGTGGGTGGTGCGCGGTGGATCGGAGCGACGGCACCACCACCACCACCACACCGCCGTCACAGCCCCCGCCACGCCGGCTGCTCTCCGCGACCCCGAATTTGTACCCTGACAAATCTGCCGTGTCTCCTTCGGCGGCCCTCGGCTTGGTGGAGCGGCGCCGCAGCGAGGTGCGCCATGCCACCGCAACCCCATCCACAAAAACAGCAGCTGCGACGGCCACGCAAGACGTGATAAGTGAAACGCTGCAGTGGTGCACGACGGTGAGCTGCGTACGGCGCATGGCGGACGGCACACCCGCGCCGCCGGTGGAGGTGGCGGCTGGCGCGCCGCGGCAGATGGACGTTGATGGCGACGACACTGCAGGTTTTGTGCCCGTGCCTGCACCGCGCATCGCCGGCCACGTCGCGGCAGCATGCGGCAGTCGCCACGTTCTTCTCTTTGGCGGGTTGGTAGTAACGGACGCCGAAAATGACGACTACCACACCACAGCACCGCCCTCGAAACTCGCCTCCGTCGTTGCCGCCACCGCGGACTTGCATCTATACGACACCGTGCAGGGTGTGTGGACACGACGGCCGGCGGGGCATCGGTGCCACGCGCAGAGGCAGGAGTGGCCGATGGCGCGGTACGGCCACAGCTGCGCTGCGATCCCCGGCACCGGCGGCACCCAACCCCAAAGTTACTTTATCTTTGGCGGTGCGTGCACCGACATCAGCCCCAGCCCCCGCAGCGAAATTGACGGCACGGCGTCCGCAGTGGAAAGAGCAGGACCGCAACAGCACGCCAGTGCCACACTCGTGCCGGCGGAGGAGCTGCTGTGGATTTGGACGCCACTTTTGCGCTCAGATGGTCGAGCGGAGTGCGTGTGGCGACGTGTGCAGATGCCGAGCGACGGCACATCGTTCCTCGCGGGGCGGTTCCTGCCGCAGATGGCCGCGCTCCCGGCCGCAGACGTGCTGCGGTCGGCCACGTTCGGCGCGGTAAACGAGAAAACGAGCAGCGTGTATCTTGCGCAGGACGAAGGCAACGGGCACGCGTCTGCTTTTGCGGCAGGTGCGGATGCTGGGCTGACGTCGCTGGTGCTTTGCATTGCTGGTGGGATGACGGCCGCCACTACACGCAGCCGCGGCAGCACGGCAGAAAGCGGTGACGCATCGAAAGACAAAGGTACAGTAGACGGACAGAAGGACAAAGACGCTGGTTGGAGTGCGCAGGATGCGTTTCGCCGGTATGTGGAACCGTGGCTGCCGCACCCGTCTGAAAACGTCACAGCTGTGCTCCTCACCTCGATGTGTGAGCGACCAATGCTTCTTTAATGCAAAAAAAAATTTACGCTGTTTTCCCATCTCTCCCAAGGGTCTGATGATGTGCTCATTACCTTTTTCGTGTTTTGTAATCCTCAAATGTATTTTTTCGAAATGAATCAATAGCAAACTCCGAAAGAAAAAAAAAAAAGTCAACGCTCCCCAGCTCGCGTCGCTGATTTGACCATAAAGTAGAAACTATGCTGGAAAAAGAACAAATGCTATTGCACCTTAAGCTTTCCTATAGCTGAACGTAACTGCGATGGTAACTACCTAAATGTTTTGAATGCTGACGCACTAGAAGAAAAAATTTAAAATGTGAGTGTTTTAATGTGCTCTCCAGCAGTGCTTTACTTGTCGAACACTCTATTCTTCTCTGCTTGTCTTCACCGTTAATATGTATGTTTTCTCTGACACCCTCCCTTTCTAACTTTGCTAAGGATCTCACACGCACGCGCGCTGAGACTGAGGTAGCTCTGTTTGCGCGGTCAAAACGTTTCTCTTCACATAATTTAGAAAGTGTTTGGTTTGCACAGAAACTTTATCGAGAGAGTCAGTGCCGTTAAATCAGTCGCAGAGCCGTGTTGTGTTGCGTGTGACGTTGTTCTTGTTGATAGAAAAAAACGCGCTAAGCTTCGGTGCACTCCAATTTGGAACATGGCGTCATCCTTCCGCTTTCCGCGTGCCGTGCTGGCGCTGCTTGTGCTCACCTGGGCCATCGGTTTGTCATGCCAGCTCGCACCGCTGCATCACGCCGCCGCCGCCGCGGACGCGGACGCCAAGGCGATCCAGTCCATCCTGAAACTGCCGGAGGACGACTTTTACGGCGTGCTGGGCCTCAGCGAGGCAGGCGAGGACGCCACGGAGAGTCAGATCAAGAGCGCTTTCCGCCGACTCTCCCGCAAGTACCACCCGGACGTGGTCTCTGGCGGTGACGAGGATGCCGTTCGCCAGGTGTACCAGCGCATCCAACGCGCCTACGAGGTCCTCGGCGACCGACGCAAGCGCCGTGTGTATGACATTTTAGGTGTGGACGGGCTCAAGAAGCTGGAGCAGCCACAGCAGCAGCAGCAGCAGATGAACCCATTCTTTGCGCTCTTCGGTGGTGGCGGCCAGGCCGCCTCCGACCGCGGGCAGGACAAGGAGCTGCTCATGGTGGTGCCGCTCGAGGATGTGTACAAGGGCGCCACGCACACATTTCAGTTTGCGAAGCGGAAGATCTGCCGCGCCTGCCACGGCAGCGGGGCACGCAGCAAGGAGGACGTGGTGAAGTGCCCGCACTGCAAGGGTAGTGGGCGGTTGGTGCAGCGCGTGCAGATTGCGCCGGGGTTTGTGCAGCAGATGGAGCAAGTCTGCGGGCACTGCAAGGGCAAGGGCACACACGTGGCGCACATGTGTCCGGTGTGCCGCGGCAAGGCGGTGGTGTCGGGTGAGACGGCGCTCAGCGTGGACATCGAGGAGGGCCTGCCGGAGGGCCACGTGCTGAAGTACGAGTTAGAGGCGGACCAGACGCCAGGGCAGGTGCCGGGTGACGTGCTGCTGACGGTGACCACTGCCCCGCACGCCCTCTTCACGCGCGAGGGCAACGACCTGTACATGAATGTGACAATCACGCTGAAGGAGGCACTGCTAGGGTTTGAGAAGGTGTTTGAGCACCTGGACGGGCACGAGGTGACGCTGCACCGCAGCGGCGTCACGCAGTACGCCCAGCAGGTACGCATCGCTGGCGAGGGCATGCCGCGCCACCACGTGCCCTCAGAGCACGGCAACCTCTACGTGACCTTTAACGTGGAGCTGCCACAGTCCCTCACCGCGGAGCAGCGGGAGCTTTTTAAGAAGCACTTTGGCTGAGAGCAGATGATGCCGCAGCTGCGTCGTTGACCTGTTGCCCGTCATGTTTGCTGGGTGCTCCCCCCCTTTTTTTACTTGTCCCAACCCTCGACTGACGTCTTTGCGGAGAAGCAGTGTGTCTCGCTTGGGTGTGTTGAAGGCAAGAAGAGGAGAAGATGACGTTCGTGCTGGCGAGAAAGTATTGGATAAGAAGTACGCTCTCTTGTTTGCTGCGTTTAATCTGCGGTGTAAAGTGAAATTTGGTCGTGATGTAATATCCTACGCTATAAATGCCAGAACAGAGTCGCTGGGCTTGCGCTCTTCGTTTGCAATGGCTTCTGAAATGTTTCCTTGGTCTTGTCGAGTTGTCACTCTCTTTGCAGGTGATCCCGTGCGTGACAATATCTTTTTTTTTCTTTTTTTATACAGATATCTAATCCTCATCAATGTGCGCAAAAGGAGTAGGAATACTAATAACAAAACAGCATGCATCTACAGAATCGGAAGTTGGGTTATATATGAGCACCTTTTTGTGCCATCTTTACGACACAGGCGGTTAAGTGTTCACACTCTAAATGATTTTTCCCTTTGAATAATATTGTTCTGTTTGTCAATTGCGACTGTCATTTCTGTCGTGTTCATGCGCTTTCTTCACGTGAATGAGCTCATCGCAGCGTGTGTAGTACCGTGAAACCATGAAGAAGTTTCCATGTCCTTTCATCTCCTTACTCTCGTCCACATTGCTTTCTTCTCCGCGCAACGCCGTTCTTTTCCGCTATACACATTCTTTTTTTGTCTTCGCCGCATAGTGTGTCTTCCTTTAGTAGTCACCGTTTTCTCTAGGATCGCTCTATTCATTATTCCTTAAGACGCTTTAGCATATACAAAGGTTTTTTTTGTACGGGGATGCTTTCCGTCGGTTAGATTATTGTGTATCAGCTTCACTGGTGCTTTCCGTCTCCTTCCTTAGCTCTCAATTGCCTTCTAATCGCACACGCTTCGCCAAGCTTTTTTTGTACGGTTAGCAGTGCTTTCTTCTCTTGCTGTGTTTGTAGTGCTTAAGTTTTAAAATTAAAAAAAAATATAACATCTTTTTATTTTTCCTATCTGTTTAACGCACTTCTAGTAGTCGATCGTCTTTTTCTTTCTTTTGACAATTTTATTGTCGTTGTGCTTCTTTGTCTTGTTCACCAGTTGCGGCAAACAAACACACACACACACGCACTCACACAAGCAACTTAAGCAGGCAGGCACCTCATGCGGTCCCAGCTGGATGGCGTTACGGGGCCTGGCTCCCCGCTTACCTCGCACAAGCGCTTCCTCACCTTTAACCGCCACAGCGGCTCCTTCTGGTTCATCCGACGTGATGTGATGCAGAAGAACGTGGAGGTGAACCACGACACAACGCTGTGGGTGGACATCGAGGGCGAGAGCACCGCGGACCGACGCGCGTTGCTCGGGTCGCTGCCGTGGCGCGTGCCGATCCCGCCGGCGGTGCTGGATGCGGTGGCACGGCCGACGGAGAGTGATGTGGTGGAGCTGCAGCCGACGGTTGCCCACTACGCCTTCGGCGTGCTGAGCTGCGCCATCAACCCGCTGCACCGCGACGACATCGACGCGAGCGCCGCGGCGGCGGGCAACGGTGACGAGGACAGCTTCAGCGGCGAGGCCTTCGACGCCGCGCGCGGCTTTGTCTGGTGCTCTGTGCTCGCCACCGACAGCCTCATCGTCACCCTGCACGACAAGCCATTTCTCGGGTTGGAGGAGGTGGTGCGTGCGCTGGAGATGCGCGTGAACCCGGTGGACAGCGCGGCAGGCTACGAGCTGCTGAGCCCAAGCATCGTGTTGGCCACGCTGGTGGCGTACACGAGCGAGATGATGCTGCCCGACCCGACGGCGCTGCTGAGCGAGGTGGACTGCATCGACGAGATGGTGCTGCTCATCGCACCAGGTGAGCGCGATCAGCCGGACCTGCTGCGACGCGTGGCGCTGCTGCGCCGGCGCATCTCATCTTTCCGCGGCGTGCTGTACCTGAAGGAGAAGCTGCTGCGTGAGCTGGTGACGCCGTCGATGCGCGGCAGCTTCGTGTCGTGTGACATGCACCAGGTCATGCCGATTTACAAGGAGGCGCTGGATAAGAACACGCAGGTCGCCGACCGCCTCGACGACGCGCGCGACATTCTGAACCAGGCAAACCTGAACTTCGTGACCGGCGTGTCGATGCGCATGTCGCAGAGCTCGGCCAACATGGACTTCAAGATGCAGATTCTGGGACAGGTGGCCACGATTTGCCTGCCGCTGAACCTCATCGCGTCCATCTTTGGCATGAACTGCGAGGTGCCGTGGCAGTCCGACACGCACGACAACCTGCACGCCTTTTGGGGCATCTTGGGTGTGATGGTGGCTTGGATCATCATCTGCAGCATCCCGACAATCCGCGAGCTGATGCACGGCAACGCCGCCAAGGCTATCGTGCCAACGGACAACTA
>MDUD01006765.1:0-15840 GCA_002216565.1 Crithidia mellificae | reverse complement strand
GATCTATTACGCTTGCTTTCTCTCACATCTCTTCCATCTACCTCGTCGTATTATCATCCTTGTCGTTAAAATGCCGCCGAAGCAGGACAACGTGCAGAAGCTGCTGGCTGCGGAGGAGAAGCGCAACAAGCTCATCGCGGATGCCAAGAACCGCAAGCAGCAGAAGGTGAAGCAGGCGAAGGCGGATGCCGAGCGCGAGGTCGCCTCCTTCCGCAACGACCGCGACCAGGAGTACGAGCAGTACAAGACGCAGCAGAACAGCGGCGCCGACGCCGAACACGCCGAGCTGGCCCGGGAGACGGACAAGGAGCTGGAGGAGCTGAAGACGATGACGTCGCAGCGCATGAACGCAGTAGCGGAGAAGATGGCCCAGCTGATAGTGAACGTGAACGAGTAAGGCATGGTTAATCACTAGCCCTGATATTTTTTTTCCCCCGTGAGGCACGTTGAGAAAGGAGAAGAGGGGGACGAGGAGGCAGAGAAGGAGAGCGGGTGTGACACAGACGACAGGGGATGTGCGACACAGCACGCACATGAGTTGAAGTAAACGCATGTGTGCCTGCTCGTTTCTCTCTCCCTTTTCATTGTTCAATTGATACTTTGGCTTTGGGCAAGTTCGAAAGACGCTGTTGCGCATTTTTGCACGCTATTCCGCCACCCTGCGCCATTCCTCTCTTCTTTCATCTTTCTCTCTCTTTCTCGCTTTTTGTATTGCTCGATATTTTCATTGCTCAGATTGTCATAACGTTTATCGCTCTCTCTCTTTGTTTTGTTGTGGGTTTGACGACTGTCTGTCTGGCACCGCGACAGGAAAGAAAAAAACGGGGAGGCAAAACAGTGTGAGGTCACAATTTTCCCTTCTTGTTAACGGCATACGCCGCTTTTGTTACACTCAATTGTGTTTTGCTATCATTTCTTCTGCTTCTTCGAAGATTTTCAAAGCCTTTTTCCCCTTTCTTTGCTGCACCTGCGTTTCGTGGGGCAGGAAACGGTGAGAGTCTGAGCTCAAAAGAAAGGCTTGACAAATGAGTGCAGAAGCTGAATAAGATAATTGTGACGCTGGCCCGCGTAAGCTTTACGTTTTTGTTTTGCTGTCTATGCCGGATAGAATCCTGTGGGGTTTTTTTTTTCTCTCTCCGTGTCGAAGTTGAGTGTTTCTTTTTTTAAGGTTTGGCGTTCTAGTTAGAATGAGCTTTCTCGAAGAAGTTTAAAAACAGAAGTTAAAATGACTCAGGCAGTCAGTTGAGTGCACAACGCTATGCTGAACTGCTGAAATGACTCAACGATGCGTGGATTGCTGTTGAACAAGTTACGCGTCAGATTCCCTTAGTGCTTGCTGAGCAGCCGCAACGAACCATTTGTGACAGTACTGCAGTGCAGCACAACGTTCGCGGCGCGTATTTGGTGGGTGTTGCGTACACACGAAGCATTGGACGACAAACTTGAATACTTGGGAGGAAGCTTTTTGTGGCGCTCTTCAACCCAGGTTAGAAAATAAGCAACACTCAATTGTAAACGCCTTTTACCAAAGAATAGCACAGCAATTTTGGCTGTAGTGCTTTTGGTTCTTTTATCACCAATCTAATCTTCTTGTTTGTCGCAATCCTCATCTCTCTCTTGTTTTTTCCTCTCATCTTTTTCTTTTTCCCCAATTGCTACTTGTCTTTTTTTCTTTGTTACTGACCTGTCCTTCGCACCGCTCCATTTCCTTTACTATTGTGCTTTGCTTGTCTGTTTGCAGAACTTTACACCAAATAAACCTTAAACGCTTTCACTAGTACTTCTTACTTTTGTTCAACTAAGGAGAGCCGAGACTTCTGCTTGTTTTCTCCTTTCTCTTTTCTCTTCTTCCTTTCTGTTCTACTTTTTTTTTTTTTGCTNTTTTCTCCTATTCAATTTTTATAAAACACTTATATATATATTTCATCTAGTTCTGTATTTGCCTATTTAGTCTGTTGGCTTTTTTATTTGTCTTACAAACTGTGAATTGATTTACTTCAGTTTCCCTCCCAATTTGTATCACTCAAGCCACTTACTGCGTCACGTTGATCTTTTTTTTCTTTTTTTCAAATCAAAAAAGGAACCAATTTTGCTTCTAATCCTTGTGAAAGGAAGAGAAATATTCTTGGTTGTAAGAGAACTCACAAGTAATTCAACCGGTTAATATATAGGATTGTTTTTTGATTCTTACCATTTTCCCCTTTTTCTTCAACTCTTCTTTAGCGCGTCGAAAACTAAGCCATCGTTTATACAGGCTTCTAGTTTTGCCTCTTTGCTGTTAGTCCTCTTTGTGTATTTTCTTTTTTACTGTTGAGTTTTGCCGGTTGGGTTAATTTACTTTGCCTCCGCGAAGTGTTGGTTTGTTTTTTCGTTGAAACATCCTTCTTCCCCCCTTTTATCGGCGAGTGTTTTCTGCTCCATACAAGCCAGTTAATTTGTTTTATTTCTTTGTCGAAAATTTCTACTGCATTTACTTGTTTTCCGCTTCTAGCTTCAACAACTCGTTTTCTCGGTTACCTTTTTTTACCTTAAGCTCAATCTTGTCTGTAGGCAAGCCGTCTTTCACCGGTCAAGCAAAAAAAATAACCTCAATTTACAAAAAAAGATCTAAATAGTAATCTAGGTGAGTTCTTCAACGAGTCACCCTACCGTAATTACCACACTTTACACACAAACAAGCACCACTTCAATTTTGTTTTAGAAAAAAAAATGCGCGGTGGTGCCAGTCACGCAAGCGGCCCGCGCATAATGCAGCGCACCAAAGAAAAGCAGCCGTCCGCGAAGATGTTGAACGAGGCGCTCGCGCAGGAGGAGGCGACGGCGGCTCCACCCGCCTCGGCAGCGGCGGAAGCGACCGCAACGGCACCGGACGACATCGTCGACGACTTCGAGGCGCGTGAGCACGCGAAGGCAACGATGGAGGAGCGGCGCGCCGCAAAGGCGGAGCGGGCCGCCGACGCGAGCCGGCAGCAGCAGCAGCACCGCCACGACAGTCGCGACGCCTCCTCTGAGGACGACGATGACGACGCCAAGGTGGCGTTCAACTACACCCACCCCAAGCCGCGCGTGCTGACGGACGCCCTCTTTATGTGGGAGCACGTCGCCTCCTTCAGCGAGCCGGCGCAGGTGGCGCAGCTTGAGCAGGTCAGCCGCGATGTGGCGTCGCACCTGAAGGAGTCGAACAAAGGCCCGCGTCTGATGCAGCGCTACTGGAATGCGCAGTGGTGCCGGATGGTCTGGAAGGAGGAGGAGCTGCCAGAGGAGAAGCGCTACCTGCCCGCCAGCATGTTCAGCCACAGCGACGGCAAGCGGCGCTGGAAGAAGGTCTTCGTGGAGGAGTACCCGCTCTGGCTTGACCGCACCTTCCAGCGGCGCGGGTTGCGCAACAACGACGTCAACGAGGCAAAGGTGCTCTTCCACGTGGAAAAGCTCAACCCAAACCGCACCGCGGCGGAGCTGCAGCGGATGGAGTTGACGGAGGAGGAGGCACTGCTGAAGGAGCAGAAGAAGCGCGGGGTCGAGGTGGAGTTCGAGCACGTCGACGAGAACGGCGGCGCAGGCGCCTCTGGCGACGGTGCGGCGGGCGGGGCCGGCATCACCCGCCCTGGACTGAAGGATGAAAAGCGTGACCACCAGGCCCGCGAGAAGGGGCGACCGCGCGCGGTGCAGAAGGACGTCTACACGCGGTCGGACTACAAGGAGGACTACCGCACCGGTGCGCGGAAGGGCAAGCATCAGAAGGGCGGAACGAACCGCTGGGACAACTTTGATTCCTACGGCGACTACGACTACTAAGATGCACGTTTTGAAAGAAAGAAAAAAACCAAAAACGAAACTTTTGAAACGCGCGAAGCTGGTGGTGGGAGAGCAGTGAGAGCAGAGGGGAAAGAGGGTAAAAGCATAAGCAGAGTAGCTTTCGCCTTCTCTCCTTCTCCCCCTTTCACTTCGCTCTTTCTTCATCACCCGCTTTTATCTAAATCGCTGCGCACAAGCAACCAAACGAATTAATTACGTGAATATCACAAACCGAAGTCAAAACATTATGAACCTGCGGAACCAATGAAAAAAAAAAGAAAATGAAGGCTGTGGCTTTACTACACTATTATATATGTGATTATGTGTGCACGCCTTTATGTGTGTGTGTCGCAATACACGAAGCCAAACAAGCGAAGCCATGGCGCAAAAACAACAACAAAAACGATCACGATATTCTCCTTTTGTCACGTCGAACAAGTCGAACTAGGTGCTTTACCGCACCTGGTTTGGTGAAGGTTGCCAAAAACCAAAACAAGAAAGAAAAAACGAAACAGCTCCATGAATAAAACAAAGGCAACTCAAAATGAGCTTGAAAAACTCCACCTCTGGATGAGATAAACGCTCTCGCGGTTGTAAAAGGCTGAAATGGAAGAAAGTTCAACACCTCTTTACAGAAATTTCTGGCATTGATGGAAACAGGATGGAGCGGAGCCATTTGGACGTTTTGGTAAAAAGTCAATTGAAGGTCTCAGGACCTATCCTGGCTTTACAAGAGTAATTTTTTCCTTTTGTGTGTGTGTGTTTGTGTGGTATTGGTGTTGCCTTCTCACTTATTTACACATTTATTGTAGCCTTCCAGTCTATTTTCAACAGTTGACACCCTGTTCTCAATTTTAAAGTTTATCTTAGCCTCTTTTCCAGCTCAATTTCATCTCCTTCATTTTTCTTTTTTTCTCCTTTCTCGGTGGTTATTTATTTCCTCTTACTCTACCTGCTCCAGGTCACACATGGCACAATTCCCTTCTCTCAACTCATCTGAAACCAAACGTTAGCTCTGCAGAGGACAGTACGCTGCTGCTATATTACACAAACACAAAGAACAAATAAAAATAATACATCTTCTCTCACCGCTCATAGCATGCCAAATGTATGCAGTCCAGCGCAGCACAGCCTCAATGAGGTCGACCTCCTCCTCCAGGAGCTGCAGCTGCGCATGACCGCCGCCGTGCGGCAGAGTCCACTGTACGCGGCATCGCTGCAGAGCCGGCACGCACTGTACACCATCTTCGCTGACTTCTTCGAGTCGCAGCAGGCGGAGGCGCGGCGGGCGGCAGAGGTGGCGCTGGACGCGATGGACGTGCACCGCGTTTGGCTCTACTGCTTTACCAGCCTTGTGTGCCACGCAAACAGTCAAAGACAGTCCTCATCCCGGGAGGAACAACAGCAGAGGGAACTCACTGGAGGAATGACCGACAAGCACAATGAGAGCGACTCAGACTCGCATAACACGTCGAGCCGTGCGCTGCATCGCTTTCTTAGGGACAGCCCTTCGCTACCTATCGAAGCGCTCCAGCACGCCGCACCCGAAATACCTGCAATGCAGACCCAGTCGCGTGCAGCCGCTAACCCAAGCCCTCCTTCCACTTCAGCGACAGCCGCGACGGCCCCGCCGGTGTCTCTCTTCTCGCTTGTCCGCCGGGTGCTCCCCTCGCTGCTGGAGCTCTCGTACACGGTGGATGGCCGCCTGCGCCGTCGTCCTGCCGCGGCGGACGCGTCACCCACCGCATCTCTCTCCCTTCTCGTCCTCGCCGCGGTGACAGCGTCGTTGGTGCCGAGCCTCGATCGCGTGCAGGCGGTGCGGTGGACGGCGCAGCTCGCAGATGACGTGCGAGAGAGCTTTCGACGGACCGAGGCTGCCCAGCAACAAAAACCCGTCGTCAGCGATGCGATCTTGTGCGAGGAGATGGCCCTGCTCTTGGCGGGTGTGTGGTGGGTGTGGGGTGAGCTGGATCGCGACCACGCGACCCCACTACGGGCATTGGCGGAGCAACTTGTCGCCTCAACATCCAGCACAACGTGTGCTTCGTCGAGTAACGACGATCATCTGTGTGCTCTACCGTCGCTTGCTGCCACGGGGCACGCTCCTCCAATGAATCTTTTTACGTCGTGGCTGCAGGAAGCACTGCGAGCTAGAGGTGGTGCTGTTCATCGGCAGCTGTACAAGAGTGGTGCTCTACCGTCGCAAACAGAGGACAGCGACGGCGGCACCTCTGCCAAAAGCAACCTTTCGCAATCAAACGCTATGGAAACTGAGTTTTTGGGAGCGCAAGAGAAGGAGGGCACTGCTAGTGGAGAAGCGAAGAATGAAAGCGACGTTGGTGACCGAGACTTTTGGGCTCAGCTTGCGAGCTGATCCGTATTGGAAACAGCCTTTAAGCGTTTTCTTTTTTTTTTCGAAAAAAGGGTTCAATTGTCAAAGAAAAGTGTCTATCTACTCATGTAAAATAGAGTGCAGAAGTGGCGCACATGAACACAAGCAACAAGAAAAAAAACTCATTTTGATGTATATCATGCGATGTAATTGCTAGGCTATTCTATTCCTCTTTCCTGCTAGTGAGACATAGGAACTCCGCTGACCAGTATCTGAGCAGTCTCTGAATTTGTAATCTAATGGACATCTTGGGTCACAACAGCTGTGCGTCGTGTATGTGTGTTCAACAACAAGAACTGAATATAAAATCTGTACAGTGTCTGGTCACTTCAGAATGTTATTAGGTCAAAAAGCATATATATTTTCTCTTGTCGCTTTCTACTATGGGCTTTTCTTTTTTCTTAACGCAGCATAGCACGAGGTAACTTATTTCCACTTCTCTTCAAGTGCTCACGCAAATGATTGGTGTCTGAACACACACTCATCTCTCAGATACAGCGCCAAGCACAACTGATCCCTTGTTTACATTCACACTAGATAATTATAAAAAGACGAATGGACACACGTGGCGGTACGCAGCGCTACCTGCGAGACACCCGTGTCATTCAGAACCTGCCGCTGCGACGCCGGTGCCTCTTCCTGTGCCATCGCGGCTTTCTCGCTGCTTGCTTCCACGCCCACGACGCCGCTGCCCCGCACCGCGCCGCTTCGGTGAAAAGTCTACTGCGGACGCTCCTGCGTGTTTGTGAGCACAACGGCACCTGCGAAGATGAAATTGCCCATGCGGCGCAGCAGATGCTGGACTTTGTCACTTCGAGGAGTCGTGCGACAACGAGAGGTGAAGGCAATGCGATGGAGTGTGTCGGCTACGCAGATTGGGAAGAAGGCATGGAGACGCTCCTGATCTACCTGGAAGAGCCGCATGAGGTGTCTGCCGGCCACAGTCCTGTCTCGCGTACCGGTGAGACCGTGCCGACCTCTACCGCGCTTGCCGCGGATGGCGGAGCTCCTTCACCAGCCGAAGTCAGTGTAGAGACGGCGGTGCGTCAGCTCTTGTGTGGGTTGGTGAAGGAGCTTTACGACTGCGGCGCTGCGTACTATGCAGCGGAGAAGGAGCAGAAGGCACGTGCGGTGGCGGCGACGTCAGCAAGTTCGATCACTGCCGACGCCACCACCACCGCTGGCTCGGATGTAGTGTCGCGCAAACGTGCGCGCGAGACAGACAGCGAAGATCTTACTTCATTGGCAGAGAAGACAAAATATGCAAGTGCAGAGAGCGCGATGCAGGTACCCATGCGCGTAACGTGGAGCGTGGCGGCGCCGCTCTCTCAGTCAGTCGTGGAAGTGTTTCGAAACGTATAAGAAAGCACATTCACTTTAATTGCTTGTTTCGTTTGCTAATGTTGTTATGTTTCTGGTTGGTTGTGCTTAACGGCGCCAAGTGCTTTGCCGCACTGTACGTTGTAGTTCTTTCTCCTGCTAAAGTAGACAAACGCAAGTTAACATGTGAACTTTTCCTAATCAAATGATGGTAAAAGTACCAATTTTTTTTCTCGCAGTTTCAGTAATTAAACTGCTGTCGTACCTTTCTAAATAGTGCAAGAGGTGTTGCCTTGTTGAAAATAAATATATATAAGATGCTGCAGCTGTTACATCCCTCCTTTAGTATCTACTGTTTTGGTAAAAAGAGAAACAGGACTCTCTTATTTATTCTATCACTCTCTTCAGCTTTTTTTTCCCTGATGCGTTCCACGTCTCCCTTCTTTTAGCAACAACATGCAGGTCCACGGAGAAGTGCAAAACAATCTATATCAAGAAGAAAAACAATAGAATAAATACAGTACGCCTCCTTACCTTCCACTTTTCAAATCAAGACTTTGGAGGCTTTCACCCTGCGTAGCAGACGTTCTCAGCCTCCTGTTTTTTGTATTGACACCCACACAAGCACGCATAGAAAATCAGCCTCCCATCAACATTCCGATCATTACCGTGCACATTTTCTCCCTTTTTTTCCTAAACTGATTAACTTGCCTTTCACTGCATTTCTTTATGCCGACCGTCGAGGATGTCTTTGTCACCTGCCTGCCTCCCAGCGTCACGCAAGCCGTGTCGTCTGCGCACGTGGTGCAGGCGGCGAAGGTGTGGTTGACGCGGCACGCCGTGCTCGGCACCAGCGCCATTGCCGTAGAAGACTTCTTCGCCCAACCCGACACCTTCGGCTGGGCCGCCTCGCCTGAGTTTCTTGCGTACTGGTACGCAAATGTGAGCAGCAAATTTCTGAAGTTCGCCGCGAGCGAGTACGCCTACTTCCACCTTCCGCCAGAGCAGGAGACAATGTGGCTGACGGCGAAGACCGCGCAGCTGGTGAAGACGGAGCACCTCAAGACAACGATGCAGCAGCAGCTGCAGGAGGCGGCGCAGCTGGATGCGCGGCTGCCGCTGCGGTGGGGCAGTGAGATCGACACCACCGCCATCCTACATGCGCTTCTCTTCGTTCTTCTCTACTACACACGACCTGCCATCGCCGTGGGCGTACTCGAACCCGTCTTTCTCAGCATTCTGCGCGAGCAGGAGGAGATCTTCACTATTGTACCGCAGCTCACCTCGTACTTCATCCCTCACATGTCCTTTCAGTCCATCTCCTTTCCAGATCGGATTGCGCTGCTGGGGGATCAGCTGGCGCAGCGCGGCTTCCACTTCGCAGCGGGCTTTACGTTCATCAGCCCGAACACAACGCCCCGGGTGGTCGAGACGGCGCCGATGAAGGTGAACGAGGTGCTGCGTCGCGTGCGGGAGGTGGCGTCGACCACCGACGTGCGCATTCACAGCCGCGTCGAGCACGACAACGGCGACGTCACCGAGGCGGAGGACCTGAGCGTGAACAAGTACCTCAGCTCCATTGTGCACGTCTGCCGTCAGTACTACCTGCGCTGTCGGCAGGCCTCGCGGAAGCAGCAGAAGAACGGCGAGACACTGCTGAAACTGATGCCGAACGACGTGGACCGGGTGATGAAGGAGCTTCACAAGATTGTGCGCTTTGCCGCCCCGTACGCGGAGCGCTTCCGCAGCAAAGGGATGTGGCGAGATATTCTGAACAGCGAGGGCTGGGTGCCACTGGAGGTGGTGGACGAGCAGCTCTCTCTCATCCCGAACAGCATCCTGAAGGACCTGCCGTCCAAGGAGAGGCGGGAGATCGTGGAGTCGCTGCTGCGTCAGCATGACAACTTCCAGCGCTACCAGGTGGATTACTGCACCGTGCGCAATAGCGCCTTCCATGGGCAGCGGTGTGCGCGCAGCGTCTACGGCCACGCCCTGGAGAACCCGCCCCTCTACCGCTACATCATCTGCCAACCCGATTGCCTGCTCCGCCCCGACGACGCAAACGCGATGGCCAGCCTCCCTCTCTACGGCTGGGTGGCCCTCAGCGAGAAGCCGCAGAAGGCGCTGAAGGGCCACCTGAGCGTGATGCCGCTATTCGACAACATCCCGTTCTGTGTGGTCATGCCAGCCGCGGCCATCGGTGCCTTCCGCGACTACGACGAGACGATGCCAACGACGAAGAAGTACGACGAGAAGCTGCGACGGCCCAACGTGTACTTTGCGGAAGTCTACCTGCGCGCCTTGGCCCGGGATGGAGCGGCGGCGGTCGTGGACGGGGACGCGCTTGAGTCGCTCAGTGAGGCCTCCACGGCATCGTCCGCGGTGTCCTCGTCGCAGCAGCGCCAGGTTGTAGGGAGTGAGGTGAGCTCCGTCGTCAGCACCAGCCGAGCTTCCAACCTTGTCGCCGGGGCAGCCCCTGGCACGATGACGGAGGTGTATAACCGAGTCGTGGGCGAGGCGGACTCGAAGACGCAGCGGTGGTACGTCTTCCCGCAGTACTACGTGAAGAGAGTGCGAAAAGGGTCGCACGCGGCGACAGCAGGCGCGGCAGCAGCGGCTGCAACGACGGCAGCACCGCCAGCGCAAGATGCGGAAGGTGCGCCACAGCCCTTATTAACGAATGCGGCAGCAAAGGACACGGGAGACGAGGCGGCAGACATCAGCGAGGCCAGCCTCCAACTCGCCGCCGTCCACCGCAGGCCCACCCGTAGTGCTTTCCAGGTGGGTGTGCCGAAGCTTTTCTTCACGGGTCGAGTGGCGGAGCTGCGTGAGCTGCGGCAGACAGAGGTGAGCCGACACGTCGCGGTGCAGAACGACGATGACGACGACACGGCACAGGCGGGAGACCGCCCCACTCAAGCAATCAGAGAAGGGAACGCGTCCGGGTCCGCTGAGAAAACGAACAAGCGCGAGGCGGCACGGAGCGGAAGTGAAGGGGATGCTGCAGCTTCGAGCGACGATGATGACGACAGCGACGACACCACTGCCCGCACGACCGGTACAAGACGAAAGAGAAAGAAGCTGAGTGAGGCACGCGATGGAGACCAACTCGTGCGCTACCGCGGCACCGCACGCGAGTTTGATGCCCCCAAGGCGGAAGGAAACGGCAGCAGCAGCAGCGGCGGCGAGGGCGAGGAAGAGAGGGACGATGCCCTGCTGCCGCCGCCCACACGCTTCTGCGAGTATGTCATCGCCACCAGTCGTGCCCCGGCCTCGCTGCTGCCTCCTGTAATCGTGCGAACGACCACGACAAGAACCGACACCCGCAACAGCAAGACCAATACCGTCTCTTTGGCACAAGTGGACAGTGGAGAGGACACAAGCGAGGCGTCACAGCACACTAACAAAGTGACCCTCTCCGCCCTCGAGCCCGCCGCCGCGCTGTACCGCCGCTGCTTCCCGCCCTCGCGCGTGCAAGACATCTTTTGCGACTACGTCGACGACGCGTTAATGCAGCACGAGACGGTCGCGGCGAGGGCGGACACGCAGGCGGAGGCGCTTGCGGCAGCGGAGTGGCAGCGCACGATCAGCGGTGCCCAGCAGTGGCATCGACGGCTGGGGCAGTGGGGCATCACCCCGTCCGCGGTGCCACCAGCTCGTGCAGGTCCTTCGGCATTGCACGGAGGCGCACCCGTCCCTCCAACACCTCAGTCGGCAAACGGCAACGGGGACGGCTTCGACGTGACGCCGTATCGCGAAGCGTTGGCCAAGTTTGTTGCAAGTGACCAGGTGGCGTGCGTGCTGGAGATACGCGTGATGACGGAAGCTGGGCTGGCGATCCCGGGCTGTCGCCAAGGCATCGAGGAGCTGAAGCTCTTCGCAAAGGAGCGCGCGCTCACCTACGCCAAGGCCGGCAAAGCCGTTTCACGTGATCGGGAGCAGCAGCAGCAGCAGCAGCAGCGGGACGGGCTGAAAGAAGGAGACTTGCAAACTAGCAGCCCCACCACTCTGAGCTCGTCTACCGCACGTAACGCGAAGCCCATTTCACCGGAGCCAGGGAGCCCCGCAGGCTACAAGGTGTACGACTTGGAGCTGATGGAGTTCCGCAAGCGCGTGAACTGGAGCGTCCGCGACCTTGACCACACCCTCAGCGAGCTCCAGCTCACTGTCCGCGACGTCCCTTACACCACCCTCACCACTGCCCTCACCCGCGAGTGCGAGGACCGCAGCGAGAACTACGAGCTGCTGGAGTTCATCGGCGACGCCGTCATGGACTTCCTCGTCATCGCGGACGCCTGTCTGCTGTCCAACGCCAGCTACCAGCGCCAGTGCCCACCCGAGCAGGATGCCTCCACGCGCGTGAAGTGGACGGTGGAGGTGGCGCGAGTGGCGTTGCCCTCGCACGCGTGGGTCCACCTTGATCAGCCGCTGAGCGCGACCATGACGGACACCGTCACGGCCCTCCTGTGCCGCAACCACGTCATCGCCGAGCTGCTGCCTCCGACCGTCGCCCGGCACTTCAGCGAGGCGCAGTACCCGAGCCTCGCCTTCAAGGTCCGCGCGGATGTCTTTGAGGCGCTCATCGGCGCTGCCTACCGCAGCGGGGTCGGACTAGACCGTCTGCGGCTGCTGCTGCGCCGCCTCTTCTCCTTCCTCCCGGCCGCGGTGCGGACGGCCACCACCGCCAAGGCGGACTGCCACGCGGAGCTCCTGCAGGCGCTGCAGTCCTGCCCCTACCTCACGGAGCCGGAGGAGGAGGAGCTGTGCGTGGAGACCATCCTACGTTACCGCACCACGGAGCTGTTTGAACGGACCCCCGCGCTGCGGGAGCGCGATGACGCGGCAGCGCGGGCGATGGAGAAGGAGGCGGGCGTGAACACGCACCTCGCCTCGTCCCGGCTGCCCCGCATTCAGGCGAAGGATTTTGCGACGATGTTTACCACCGGCAGCGCCTACGCCTACCGCCGCCTCTTCGCCTTCGACACGGTGCGCGTGCACAACCGCATTCTGCACCTCTTCAGTGAGCGCAGCATCGGGTTTGTGAATGAGATCTTCACCGACACCATTCACCTGGTGCTGGACATCGACAAGGTAGCGATCCAGTCGTGGGGGCTGCTGCAGATCTTGTGGGCGTGGTACAAGGAGCGCTACGGCTGCCCGGCCGGCGTCCTCGCTCTCGACTGCAGTGGCCAGACCATGAGCTCAGAAGGCCCGAAGTGGAAGGACTCGTGCCACTTCCACTTCCCGCAGATCACGGTCGGCGTGGACACCTGGGATCGGCTGGTGACGGACATCCGCGCCACCGTGGTGGCCGCGCTCAGTGACAAGGAGGCGCGCCTGCGTGAGACCTTCGCGGCGCACGCACACGACTACCGAGTCTGGCTGCGCCGCCGCACGCTGCTGAAGGCGGTGAAGGCCGGCGGTGGGGAGGCGCGGCCGCACCTGTGGAGCTACTGCGATGCCGACACGCTTCTCCAGCTCGCCGGCACCAGTCGCGCGGTGCGGCAGTCCGTGCTGGAGCACGTCGCGTACGTCACGCGCACCGTGGACGGCACGGCCGCCTTTGCCGGCCTCGCCAGCGCGGCGGACATCTTCGTCGGCGACGCCACGGCGGATGAAGAGATGGCGGTGGTCGAGCACGTGCCGACGCGGCGTCGCCTTCTGCTGCCGCTGCACTGGGTGGCCCTGTGCCGCGCGGACCCGCCGCAGCCGGTGTTCAAGCCAACGGAGATGTGGGGCACCGTGATTGATCAGGAGCTCACCAAGAGTCGGAAGCTGCGGCTCTACCTGAACGACAAGTGCGACACGATCTACGGGGTGGAGCGGCGTCCGCTGGTGCTGGACACCCTCCTCGTGTCACCCCCTCTCTCTGACGTGCGCCGTGGAAGGGTAAGCGAAGCGGCGGCACCGCGGCTGAACGGCGAGTGCGTCCTGTACCGCCCACAGCGCTTCGACCGGCCTCCGCAGGACACCTCGGATAGCTTTTGTTTACATCGCACGCGCCAAGACGTGGCGCGGCGGGAGAGCCAGCATGCGATGCGCCGGCACCGCGACGAGAACAAGCTGCCAAGCAAGAGCAGCGCGCCACTGCACCTCAACACGGGGACAGAGGCCAAAGCAGAGGCGCAGCTCATTGAGCCGCTTGTGTGGGATGTGAACGAGTTTGGTGACGACTTGGACGAAGGCTGGGTGGTGGAGTGCGCCCATCGCTCCACCCTCACCCTCTCCTCCCTGCGCACCAGCGAGTACCGCGGCACAGATGGCAGGACGTACGCGTCGTGGGTGGACTGCCCGCCGCCCCCGCAGGCGGCACAGGAAGAGAACAAGACACCTGCTTCTGTGGAGACGCAGACGCAGCATTCATCCACATTGCCACAACCACCTCCAGTGCCCCTGCTCTCGCAGGAGGGCGAGTGTGATCTGCTCCCCTCCTTCGACGACGTCTTCGAGCACCGCATCACCCTCCCCGGTCAGCTGGGTGACTTCGAGTGGATGACATGGCTCAACTTCTTCAAAATGCGCAGCCGCGATTACGTGATGCGAGAGGACAGGACTTTCACCATTCGCGTCTGGTCGCCGGCGTGGTGGGCGTTCGATGCACCGCAGCAGACCGCCACATTTTACATCGCCACCGAGGCGGTGCTGCAGGTACGCGGGGCAAACTCGCTGGCCCAGGCGCTGGCGCCGCCCACGACGAGTCCGCCGGGCGGGGCCGGGTTAGAGCGCGTGGCACAACTCTTCATGCCGCAGCTCTCCACCCGCGACAAGACGCCCATTAAGGTGAAGGAGAGCCGTGTTTACATTGTTTTTGCGGAGAAGTCCTCTTCCACCGCGGCAGCCCCGCCGCCAGCGCCGCTGCCCCTCATTAGTCCGGCCACAGCAAAGCCACGCACAACGCAGCAGCCATCAACCGCCGCCGCCGCAGAGGCAGCTTCGCCCAACGGCGTGGCAGCAGCCCTCCGTGACGTGTTCTCGGCTGCGTCGCCGGTGCGCCAAATGCCGCTCATCGCGCCGCGGGTCACCTTCGGCGCAGTGCCGCACGTCGTCTCGCTGGCGAAGTGGGTCGAAGCGGCGGCTGCGACGCCGGCAGCAGAGGCCTCGGCAGCGGTGTGGCTGCGGCGTGCTGTCTCCTTCGTTTTCAGCGCCACAGCGGCTCGCACGGACTTCGGCTCCCTGCCAGTGGTGCTGTGCGACACCGAGGTCATTTACCGTGATGTATGGGCGATGATGCAGGTGAGTTACGGCAGCACACCGTGGCCGCAGACGTGGTGCCCTTTTGCACTGCCGCTCTACGACGCAGAGCGCCTTCAGAGCGGCGTGAAGGAGGTGCTGCGACGTCAGCGACATCAACTGCGGCACATTTTTGTAATGACGTCGGCTGTCCGGGAGAGCAAGACGGGAGCCTCCGCAGGCAGCAAAACGCCGCTCTCGACCCGCATCCAGGCGTTTCACAGGGTGGTAAGCGAAGGATTAAAGGAGAGCTTCGACGAACAGCGCTTCTATTACGTAAGCACTGATGCCCTGCGCAACGAGATTCAAACAGCGCTGAGTCCGGCTGCACGAGTCATGTGATAACCCGATTTGAAAACTTAGCCTTCTTTTTTCTGTGAACTTTTGGCGATCGTCTCTTCGCTTTTGGTATTGCGTTTAACACCGCAACCTGAAGCGTGTCTTGAATGAAGAAAACCAAGCGTTACTTAGTTTTTTTCTCTTTTTTTTTTTGGCGGCCATCAGACTACTGCCTTGCGCGTGCATTGCGTATGGCTTCAAGTTCTTTCTCCATATCTTTTCTTTCTTTCAGATCTTCTGTTTTGAGACAGCTCATTTTACTTCAGAGACTTTCAGAAAAATTTCCAAAGCTAGAGTTTCTCCTTTGCTCTTTCTCATCTCGGCAATTTTTTCCTTGTCGCGTAAACGGAAGCTTTAGTTTCATTGCGTCGTGCACTAGTTTGCAAGCTCACTTTTTTTGGATGCGTTTCACGTCTACAGCAATAATCTAATTCAATAAAAAAAAAATGACCCCGACTTGACCCTATGACCTCTTCCCTTCTCACCACAATCTTATCCCGTTTTGTTGTGTCCTCGTCATTTGAAAACCCCCTTTTGCACATGCCAAAACCGCTACTGTATCTGCAAAACTCAAACACTTGTGGATGCATTGCAATTCTGCTCTCAGAATTAACACTACCCAATTAAATTTTGCACCTCTGTCCTGCTCGACGAAACAATACACGATCTTTACAAGCACAAGAATTTCTTTACATCCCCTTGCCATTCCAACATATACACATCCCATCAACTCTCACCACCTACTCCCACCACCTGCCATAATG
>MDUD01006750.1:0-11540 GCA_002216565.1 Crithidia mellificae | reverse complement strand
GCGTTGGAGAGAACAGCGTCGAGGTGCCCAGCGAGCGCCGTGCTCGCCGTGGCGGCCACCTCGCAAAGGAGCTGTTCGAAACAGTGGTAGTTCGTCAGCGTGTACAGCCAGACGAGATCCTCCTCACCCAAAAAGCTGCGAGTGCAGAAGAAGGCGTTGTGAGGAATGGGCTCGGTGGTGCCCAGGTGACGCTGTGACAGCATCCGCCGCAGCTTCTGTTCTCGCTGCAAGCGCAGCCGCGTCACCTCCGCCGGCTCACCGCCATGCAGACTCGAGGACGGTCCAAAGGGCGAAGTCGCCGCTGTTGACTCGACAGAAGTGGCGCGAGAAGTGGCCGTGCTGCTCGACGCACTGCTGTCGCTATCACTCTCTGCTAACATCAACGGTAAAAGCAGCTCTGTAGAATGCAGATGAAGGAAAACAAAATAGTGTGAGGAAAGCAATCGACTGGTGTTAAATAGTCTTACCAATCTTTCCAGTGAGTTTGTCAGGAAGAGAGGGGGGAGTTAAGAGAAATACATAAAGATTGCTCTGCTGTAAGTAGAGAAAACAACGCGACAACATTAAGATAAGTTGCGCACTCCTACGCCGCCTTGCTCGAAAGCAAAGCGTCGCTAATGCAAAGTCAGATCACTTCAACAGGCTAGCAAGGACTTACCTCACTGCTGACGAGGTGAGTTTCATCAACAGCCTCGAATCATTCCAAATCCTCCAGCGATCTTGTTCCAGGTGAATGTGGAAAGACACTGTCAGTCTCCAAATAGGAAAAAAAAAACCTTGACTCGAGTAAATAATAATATTGTTTTAATTTAATTAGTTTGCTTGAAAGAGTTGCGCGTTTTTTTTATCTTTCTTGGCGTATTAATATTGTGAAAAGCTGAAAGTCGTCTGAATTGCAATAAAAAAGGAACACAAAAAGGTTCCCAAAATGACTTTCTCCAATTTTCAAACTTGTGGTCTTTTTTTGCGTGTGTGTGCGTGTGCGTGTGTTGTTGCGCTCAACTTCTCCTATTTTGTTTTCATCAAAACCATCTACTGGGTATAGTTGGCAACAGACAAAAACAAAAAGAAGAGCTGCAGATTCCTGCCACTTCAATACACCAACAAGAACAAAAAAAGACAAAACAGTGAAGGACTGCGACGAAGCGCTACGGCTCACATCGTTTTTCGACTTCTAATACCACTGAAGTGAGTGTGCGCTGCAAGGGAGTAAGAAAGGACAAACGCGTATTCCACCAATAGTAAATGCGCAATTTTGAAAAAGAAACTAAAAAGGAGATTAACATTAACGGAAAATGTGAAACGGAAATAGAGAACGGCATTCTTTCTTTTCCACACACGTAAGCGGCAAAGACAGAAGATGGAATAAAAAGAAAAAGGACTAAAAATACACTAGAACACTTAGAGGTGTGACGCTGCTTTATTAAGTTAGAGAGTTAAAGAAAAGAACGGAAACTAGAGATAAGTGAAACAAATAAGTTCGACCAAAAAAAAAAAAAGATGGTCGTGCTAAGAGAAACTAAAAGACGTAATCTCGGCATTCGCGCAAATGATGCAAAATGTGGTCGCGAACGCCCTCTATAGCTTTAAACGGCTAAAGTTAAAGGTTTAAATTTTGGTGTTTATGTGTGTTTGTGTGTGTGTGTGTGTGTGCGTCTGTGAAAGCTCGTAAATGAAAATGGCGAGTATCGCAACTGGTCAGCTAAAATGCGCTCTTCTTTGCGTATTGCTAATTTAAGCAATGCCAAAGAAAAAAAAGACCAAGTAACACGAAAGACAGGTCCGGCATTAGTCCTTCTGCACAATGTACTCAGCGACGTCGCCGAGGTTGTTGAAGGTCGTGCGCAGCACCTGCATGTACGGGCGGGAGTCGTAAGTGAGTCCGTTCTCCTCGAACATCTTACGCACACGCGGTGCGAGCCGCACAAAGCGGAACTGCGGCATGCAAGGGAAGAGGTGGTGCTCGACCTGGAAGTTGAGGTAGCCCATGAACCAATTCACAAACCATGATGGCGCCACGTCCATCGTGTAGATGGCGGCGTACTCGACGAAGTGCGCGTGCTGGTCCTCTGGCAGCATCGGCAGGTGGGAGTGGTTGAGCGAGAAGCTTACAAAGATGTACGCCGCACCAAAGGCCTGGGAGAACAGCACGCCGCCCAGACCCTGCCAGAACGAAACCTGCAGCTTATGGCAGATAATACCCACGATGACCCAGCGAGCCGCAATGGAGACGGCTTCCGTGTAGCGGCGGGTGCGCATGACGTGGCGAACGTGGAGGAACAGCTGCCAGTACAAGGCCACCAGCGAGCACGTGACGGGGCCAAAGAGGTACATCTGCAGCGAGATCCAGCGGCGGATGTTGATGTTCTTCTTGCCACGGCGAGCAATCACCTTGTTAAAGGCGATGAGAGGCAGCGTTTCCAGATCAACATCGTGGCGGTGCTTCTGCGGAGTGGCGTGGTGCTTGTTGTGCTGCACACGCCACCAGGCTCCGCTCATGCCGCAGCCCACACCGTACAGAATTTCCTGCATCTTGATATCCAGCCACGGAATGCCCGACACACTGTAGTGACCGGCCTCGTGCATCCACCACCCACAGCGACCCTCCGCAATGCCAAGGATCACCAGCGCAATCGGCCACAGCATCGGCACACGGAAGAGCATGAAAAGACCCAGCGCGTGGAGGAAAAAAATGTCCGCGAAACGGTACGCGATGTGGGGCCAGCAGGCATCGAAAAGACCCTCGGCAACGCACGCCTCGTGCAGCGCCTTGAAGTCGCGCGAGAGCTTGTCCAGACGCTTCTGTTCCATCGGGTCCACGTTGGTCTGCGGCGGGGCCGGGCGGTGCGGCAGCGACTTGAGGTACTTGTCAGCCTTCGGCAGTTTAATGTGGAACTGCTCGTAGGTTTCCGTGGCATCGCCGCTGCCGAGGTAGTACTTAATAACGCTGCCGCCCGGGTGGCGGAAGTTGGTGCAGTCGTAAAGCACGCCGTCAATGAACAGCTCGTGCGGCTGCTGCGGGAGGTTGTTGTCGGGTGCCATGGCGTGTTTTAGTTGGGGTGTGTGTGTGTGAAAAAGTGTGTGATGAATTAGGTATGCGTATTTAGCACAGTTAGAAAAAAAAAAGGTATCGAAGAAAAACCTTCAAAGGAATGCCTTGAGCTGGCTTTAACAAGTGAAGCAAGGAATTGAGCCGGCAGAAAGATTTTGTTAATGTTTGGAGGCAAGAGGGTACAAGATGACGACAATAAAAGCAATGCAAAGACTCGGAAACTTCTCAATGGTAGTATCAGCCTTTCTTTTGACGGCACACAAGAATATGCGTCAAGGAAAAGAGAAAACAGTTGACATAGAATGTCGAGCATTGAAATTTATAATTTAAGAGAGATGAAAGCTATTTTTTCTGCTCTATTACTTTTCTTAGAGAAAATTGCTTCGATCTTTCACCAACAGCTTACTGCCACTTTACATGCAAGTTAAATGTGTTGTTGCATTATTTGAATCAGAAAAGTTTAAAATCTAATTGTAGGTTGCAACGCCACGCCCTTCTGCAATTGTGGAACGAGTAAAAAACAAAAAGAGGTGCATGCAAGGTCTTACTGTTTTTGCGCACCGTATAACTCAAAAGTGGTCTATCAAAGAAAAGAAAAGCAAAATCTAGGCTGTATTCTGGTAACAAAAAAAAAAATCGTGTACATTTGACACGAAAAAAAATCTAATCTAAAGAGCAAATCAGAGGAGCGCCCAAATAAAACCTCTTCAGTTAAAATTTTAAAAAAAGTTTCAAAGCTACGTTGCAAGACTCTCTTTTACTACGCTGCAATGCCAAGGCGCTGCTTCTCAGCAGAGGTCAAGTACCGCTGCACCACTTCGGACGCGATCGTGTCCAACTCCCGGATGATGCCACCAAAGATGCTCTGCATCGGCTGCAACGACTTTCGCGGTGAGGTGGTCGTGGTGCTGGTGCTAAGCGCGCCGCTGCCAGCGGCCAGAGAAGCACCTGCTGCCGTGCCGGTGTTCAGGCACAGCGCCTCTACCACCTGCCGAGCACTGACCGTCCGCTTGTGCAGCAGCGCGAGGCTCTCGACCAGTAGGCGGCGCGTCTTGAGAATAAACTCAAACATCGCCTGCTGCTCTCGCACGTAGTTCTCATCGAGTGCTTGCTGTTGACCACGCAGTTCACGGATGACGGCGCTGTTCGCCGCATCTTGATCCTGCTTGCTGAGACTACCATCGGCTGCGGCTGCTGCGGCGCCATCAGCGCCAGCGCCGCCCGCCTTCGCACCGTTGCTTAAGTTACTTTGCAGGAGTGCGGCGAGACTTCTCGTGGCGGTGGCCGTCGTCGCACCGCCCAGCGCGGGGCCTGTCAGGGTCGTCGTCACAGCCGCGTTGGCGCCACTGGCACCATCCATCAAGCTTGGAATACTGCGCTTGAAGGAGACGAGGTCTTCGCCGGAGACTTCGCCCTCCTTCGCAGCCAGGGCGATGAAACGGTCCAGCAAAGCTTGGGTGTCGGCATTCATGTTCTCTGTCATGCCAGGACTCTGCAAATACCGCACAAGCTTTTCATAGGCCTCGACGTCGCTGGCACGAAGAGCCTGAATAAACTGCAGGAAAGGTCCGTTGCGGTCCATCAGCTGCGCTTTCGTGAACGCGTCGCACTCGAGATCGAAGCGCGGGGCGTTGCGCACGATGGTCGCCAGCAGGAGCGCCGACAGGTGTGGGTCGGAGACGCGGTCCGCCACGCGGCGGCGGTACGCGTTGAGCAGCGCCGTCAAGTCTTTATCCTCCTCCTCGCGGCGACGGATGGTGTACTCCATGGATGCGAGCGCGGAACTCATTAGCTGGTTCATGCGCCTTGCCTGCTCGAGGTCACCGGACAGAGAGGCGCTGTTCTTCGCTAGCGCCTCCTGGGCTTCTTTGCTCAGCGCGGACGTGTTTGCGACGTTGCCGGTGGACTCGCACAGACGGCGGTGCTCTGCCTGCAATGCCGTCAGCCTCCCCTCCGTGTCCCGCAGCCGCTGCTCCAGCGTACTCTTGTTCGTCTTCTCCTGCGACAGCTGCTGCTCCGCGGCCCACTTCTCCGACTGCTTCGTGTTCATGCTTGTGTTTGCCTTGGCGAGATCGGTCTTGAGCTGCGTCACCTCGCCCTGCAGCGAACTGCGCTCCCGCTCAACGGTGCTGACTTTCGACGTGACCTCCGTCACATCCTTCGTCAGCTTCGTGATGCGTTCCTCCAGCTCCTTGCGCAGCTTCTTCTCTGCCGTCAGCTCCTCCTCCAGCGCGTGGCGTGTCTCCTCACGCGTGGCCAACCGCAGCCGCAGCTCCTGCGCCTCCTCGCGCGCTTTTCGCAAGGCATCCGTCACATCAAAGCGCTTTTGCTGCTCTGCCAGCAACTCCACACGGCCTTCACTGCCCGCCAACTGAGCCGCCGTCTGCGCGGAGGAGGTGAGCTCCGCCTGCGCTGCAGGGGGCAGGTACGGGATCGGCACCACCGGCACCTGCTGACCTGCCACCTGCCACACCTGCAGCTGGCCGTCGTTGCCCACCGTCCACACCTGCGCCACCTCGCGGTGCATTGCCTTGCAGCAGCCATGTAAAAACGCGCCGTGTGCCACAGCTGCTTTTGATCCCTGTTGCGTCAACCCTGCAGACGGTTGCATCACCTTTGCCGTGGCAGCGTCAATCTGCACCACGCGCTTCTTGAACGTGGTGGCCACGACGGTGGCGGAGACGGCGGTCATGCTTGTCACCTTCCCAAGGCCACTCACGCGGCGCTGCAGCGTGAAGCCCTCCACGCCGAAGGTGTAGACGTCCACGTTTTCGTTGGCGCGGGCTACCCAGATGGTCCCCGTGGCGGGCTCGTGCAGCACGCACACCACCTCGCTCGTGCTCTCCCCGTGGTAGGTCACACACGCACCGCTCACCACGTCCCACGCGTACAGCCCGCCCTTCGCATCGCCGCCCACGGCAAAGCTGTAAAAGTGCGTCACGGCCGTGCACGGCGCTGCCGCCGTGGACAGCGTCGTCAGCCGTCGGTGGGTGAGCGGGTGGTGGACGTAGACGGAGCCGCTGCCGGCTGCCACAAGCACCACGTGGCCGTTAAAGCACAGCTGCACCACCTGCACCTTCTTCTCTGCCCCAGGGATGCAAAAGGAGTCGAGGCGGGTGCGGCGCGATGCGTGGAGGAGGTGCACCTCCCCGTTGTTGGTGGCTGCCCAGACTTCATTGAAAACCGCCGCTAAATGCGTCACCTGCGCCTCGGCAGCCCCATCGGTGGTGACAGCCACGTCGGCTACAAAGTCTCCACTGCGTGCGGCGTAGACGGCAATGCCGCCGTTCTGCTTCGCCACCCACACCTCGTCTTTGATGGCACAGCACGCCCGGCCATTCACCTTGACAGAGTGGATCAACTCCATGCGCAGAAACAACTTGTGATTATTTTGCCAACGTATTGCTTTTTTATTTGAAAATTGGGTGAGAATAGAGTCGAAGGAAGTGATCAAAAGGAGAGGAAAGCATCAATTTCATGATTTAGAAGATTTACAAAAGAAACGCGCTTCTTCTGAAGGGCAAAAGCACTTTGTTATTAAATCCTCTTGCTTTTCGAGTAGAAGGCGCTGTTCTTTGTCACTATTCTCCAATCTATCGAATTTAAACCAAACGTACTTGATTAATTAATTTTCACTGAGTCTGTTTTGTTGCTTTTTACTTGTTATGTACGTGTGTAATGAAAAAGAAAATAGAAAATAGAGGCCAGCTTTTTATTCACCGCGGCATTAACGCCGTAGATGCCACTCCCATCAACAACCTTCACTCTGTTAGCACGCCGCAGCGACAAAAAATACATAGACAGCACAAAAAATGAAGATTGGACAACAACAACACCATTGTCAAGACCACACCATCGAACAACAATAAAATTGCAAAATTCTGTGATGAAAAAAAAAATCGCTCAATACGTGCCTTTGTTTTCCTCTCGACCGAGTCGTAATAGTCCCACCTTGAAACGCTTTCTCAAAGAATCTCATCTAACAAGGCAAATTAGACCCTGCACTAAGCCGTCCCTTGGCAACTAGGCGCGTACAATGTTGCCCGTGCCAGGAAAAACTTGGATGATGGGGTAGTGATAGTACTTCTTCATAAACGTGTCGTACTGCGGCACCATGCGCAGGCGGCCGGTCACGAGGAAGCGGCCACCCGACTGGATGTCGTCTTTCAGTGGCTGCCAGAACTTCTCTCCGTAGACTCGGACGGTGTGAAAGTCCATGTCCGGATCTCCCGGGGCTGGATTGGCAAATTCGGTGGCCACCGTAAACTGCAGGACATGGTCCTCAAACACAAAGCCCTCCTCCACTTCCTGCACGCTGCCCATGAGGACACACAGGTTTACGCAGCGCCAGTGCGCCGCGACGTCGCCTTCTTCCGGCGCGTTAGGGGCCACGTCGAGGTGGTACTGCGGGGCATCAGGGAGAACGCCATCTTGTTGACGAACGTACGGCGTGCCACCACCACTGTTTAGGCTGCCCGCTCCTGCATTCGCAGCGGTCGCGGACAGCCCCGACGGATCGACTCCGGCAGCTCCGGTGAAGGAGGCACCGCCCTGCAGTCCCGCCACGCCCCCTGCCGAGGTGAGTCCACCCGCGACAAACGAAGCGCCGGCGACGCCACCGCTGGTGTTGCTGCCACCACCACCGACGCCACCATTCGAGCCTGCACCGCTGCCCATCGCGGCAGGCATGTCCATGTTATGCTTCGCCTGGTAGTGGTGCTGCAGGGCCGCCTCCAGCCGAAATGTTTTCTGGCAGATGGTGCACACAAAAGTGCGCTTCTCCGTGTCCTCGTCCGCCGACGCATCACTGACCGAAGCAGAGGCCGCAGCTGCACCCGCGGGTGCCGAAGCGGAGCTCGCGCTCGAGGCGTGTGGTGCTGCCGCCGCAAAGCCTGGTGAGGAGAGCGAGGGCGTGGAAAGGTTCGTGGCAGCGCCGAAAGGTGCGCCGAACATTCCAGGGAAGCCGGCGCCTGGCACGGCGGCAGTGGCAGCGCCAGTTGCGGGGGCAGACGTCATGGGATTGGTGGGAGAAGAATGTTGTGCGTTCGAGGCAGCCCCCGCAGTGCTCAAGCCTGGCGCGGCCGCTGCGGCAGACCCGCCGTGACTGCTGGTGCCACCTTTGAGCTGCTCCGGTGTCATCTCTACCAGCTTGCCCTCCCTCTTCATGAGCGCCTTGGCGTTGTTGTTGTGTCGGGTGAGAATGTGGTGGTTGAGGGCGTTGAGCAGACGAAACGTTTTGCCGCACTCCCCGCACTGGTACGGTGCCTCTTTCGGGGCCAGCTGCAGCGGTGTGGTGTGTAGCGTGCGTTTGGACAGCGTCACGCTGGTAGTCGCAAGTTTGGTCGAAATGATGGCAGACCTTGTGCAGGAGACGACGTGTGATTCCAATGCACCGCAGCAGCTGTCACGGGACAGACGCGCTAGACTCAGCATGAGCCAGCGGCGCTGTGCTGCCGTGCACGAGAAGTGGCGCATCTGCTTGTGAAGAAAGGTGGATGGAAAACACGGATTGACACTAAAGACAAAAAAGTCTTGGAGAACAAAAATAATTTACTTCACCTTTCTCTTTCTGTCAAGTTTTGTAATGCGTTACGAAAAAAACGAGAAAGAAAAGACATTGGAAGGTTCAAATTGATGTGATTGTGGAAGAGATGTGCGCTTGCACCGCATCAAAAAAAAAAAAGGCTTATCAGATCATTTAATTTGACATCGTTCGCAATTGAGATGTATAAGCAGTAATGCAATTCAGCTGGTCACACACCTAGCATGAGAAGTGAACATATATGCGTCTACCAAAATCATCACAGTGACCAAAAAAAAAAAATTCTTCACAGAAGCAAAATTTAGGGGTTTTACCTTCTTATTTTACATTCTTCTTTACTCGTGTCAGGTAAATATGCTGATTGCAAGAAATGTGAAGTTTATATTTACCTTCGCCTTCCCACAGATTAACCCGAGCTCTTCACGCCTACATGAACATCAAACACGTTCTTCTCGCGCCATAGAGAGAGCAGCGTCTTTGTCACCATGAGCACAGAGGCATCACGCGCCAAGTCAGGCAGATCCGGAGTTGCTGTGCCCGCCTCATGCACGAAGCCCTGCGCGAGCACACTCGCATCCCCCGCCGCCTCTACGCCAGCCACCGCCGCATCGCACGCATTGCCCACCAGCAGCGCACCGAAGAATCGCGTCAACCACTCCAGCGGGGTTTCACTCACCTGAGCCGTACTTCCGTATGTCACGTGTGCTAGAGTAAACTGTGTGATGTTGCGATGGTCAACTGTGGTGTGCAGCCGCACTGCCGATGCCGTCGCAGTTCCTGTTGAAGCCGCCGGGTCGGCGTGTCCTTCCAACGCAAATACTGTTTCCGTCAGCTCCCCCAGTAGTTCAGGCGCAGACAAGGCGGAGAGCTGCACCACATCGTGCCAGGCGGTCAGGCTGCACAGCCGCTGCTGAAACTCGTGGGCAGTCACCTCCACCACAGAGGTGAACGTCGGCATCGCGTACGCCCACGCCGTGGACGTCGCCTTCTCAACAGCCTCTCGCAGCGTCACGGCATCACCACGGGCGTACCGACGTCCCTCGCCCTCCACAAACGGCATGTCCGCCGCGACGGCTTCCCGCACCTCAAGCTGGTACAGCGGCGCAGCGGTGAAACGGCTGCGTGCCGCGGCAAATTCGCGCCGTACCGCAGTCATATCGAAGTCCCACGGCGCCGCCGCCTCCAGCACGGCGCGGCCCTGCGCAAAGAAAAAGTCGGTCATGTTCGCCTTCATGATGTCCATTGCATCTGGCGCAGGTGGCACGCAGCCGGACTCCGTCAGCGTCGTGACGGGACTGCGCACGGATCCCACGGAGGAGGTGCGGAAGTCCACGTACGTCCCCTCCGGGTGCAGGTAGCGGCCCAAGAGGTCGTGCGGGGTGTCCACCAGCAGCGTGCAGTGGTGGTAGGCAATATCCCGCTGCACCCGCATCGCAGACCCGGTGATCTTCCTCCCATCCAGAAAGAGGTCGTAGCGGCCGGTGGTGGTGATGCGCGTTGGATCAATGCCATAAGCCGCGCTGAGGCCCAGCCGCACAAGCTGAATCGTTTTTTCCGGTGCGTAGCGGCTGCGGTGGGTGAGAAAGGAGAAGCAGAGGTTGTGGCGGTCGTGAAAGACCGCGCCGCCACCTGAGGCACGGCGTGCCACATCCACCCCATCCCGCGCGGCGCGCCGCAGCGACACCTCCTGAAAGATGTTCTGGTTACGGCCGACGACGACGCAGGGGCGATTGATGTAGTACAGCAGCATGCACTGATCTTTCTCGAGGGTGAGGCCGCGTATAAGAGCCTCTTCGGCGGCTAAATTTTCATAGATGGAGTCGCTGTTGGTTTCGGCCACGATGAGGGAGTGACTCGAGTGTAGTGCGGCCGTGGTGTCTTTCACGGCAGCAGCGTTGCTCTCAATGAAGGCACGAAGTGGTGTGGGCACCACCCGGTAGCACATTCTGCAAGTTCGCCACATCGCGCAGCTTTGCCTTGAAGATGAGCAAGCTTCTAGTGAAGCGCTAGACCACCCAACAAAATTAGCAATTTGAAACGGACTTTTGAAGAACAGAAAAAAAAATGCGATGTGACACAGCAGTAAAATGACCGGAATATAAATATTTAGATGGACTTCGCTTCTGTTGGCACTTGAAGGTGAATCTGCACGTCGTGAGCCTTAGCACCAGTTATAGATTTGCCGAGTTGCCAAACGGCAGACCGTACATGTCTGGAGAGCAGTTGGATTGTAGATTGTAAATCAAGTGAGAAAAACAAACAAAGGAAACGCAGTACATTTTTTTTAAACAATTCCAAAAAGCGCAGCTTGAATAATCTTGAGTCCTATCCGCCTCTGAGGTAGCATCGTACCACGTATATCGGCCAAAACAGTGACTCTATGCGTGTCATTGAAAATGGACAAAAATATTGTGTGTTGCGAAATTCCAACACACACACACACGAGTGCAGATGCACTGGGTAAGATTTTTTCCTAAGGAAAAACCTTCAATTTTGTAAATCATCGGATTTCGGGTTATTTTTTTTTTCTTTGCATCCTCAAACTAAAATGGCTTCTAATTTACATCTAAGCAAAGTCGATCAAGCTGGTCGATTAGCATCGCGCCAGTCAAGTTAGCTTTTTCCCATCCTGAACAAAAATACTACACATCTTCGCCATCTGCTGGCACCGCCTTTGGTAGCGTGTCCTCATACGTCACCTCAACGGTGTTGTTTGCAGAGGAGCGGCGCAGAAGATAGCTGCCCAGGTAATCGACCGGATTTGTCGGCCGCACCCGGCATACATCCTCCAGTCCAAGCACGAGGACACCCATCACTGTCTTCTCTAAGTACGCCTGTGTGGAGAGTGTCATGCTTGACTCATCTCCCGCGGACGGGGCGACACTGGAAGGAGGGAGGAGACTGTCAGACGCGGCTGCTGTGCCTGCAGCTCCGTCCCTTGACTCG
>MDUD01006748.1:0-17863 GCA_002216565.1 Crithidia mellificae | reverse complement strand
ATGTGCTGAATAAATTATACTCGGAGCGCAATCTTGCAACTGGAAAACAATACGCTGTTTTTTTTTTCTCCCAAAAAACAGCGGTGAACTTTGTTTCAAAGCGATAGTGCACCTTCGACTATTGAGAGTATTTTACTAATTTTTTTTTTTGCAATCTCGTTTCTTAGCTTCAACTTTCCAATTCGTTTTCTTTCACACACACGTTCAGATTAGATTGCACTGTGAATCTCACACACATAAACACAAAGGAAACAACTCGATGGATGATAGCCATAACGACGCTTTAGGGGCTTCCCCAGCAGAGCAGGCGTCGCAGATACGCAATCTTCGACAGCAGCTCCGTGCCGTGCAGCACGAACACGACCACTACCGTGATCACTACAGAGAATTGGAATCGGTGTGCTGGAAGCTGATGGAGGATGTAAACAGCATCCGTCAAGAAGGGCTGAATGACTCACAGGCCCGCATCAGCTTGCTGGAAGAAAGCCCTGGATCTAGGCGCGACGATAAACGGCCCAGTAAGAGAGAAACGTGCTCACCGGCTCTTATCCAAACACCTGCAAAGGCAAGTGCAGCCGCTTGTTTAGACTCTCCGATTTGTACTCTAATGGCGTCGAATCGTTCGCGTGTGCGCGGCGCTCTCCACATGGAGCAGCCGGAAGCGCAGGCACTCGTGGATCGACTCAGCACACTCCAGCAGTGGATGCAGGACTTGACAACTAGCTTGCCCACACATCACACGCGCAGCGCAAACGTCGGTGCGGAGGTGCGCAACGCGAGTCGATCGTTCTCTTCTCAACACCACTTGCACCCCGCCGCCGATTCAGTTGCCGTGGATTCCGCGGTTCGAGATCGTGCAGCGCAACAAAAAGGCAGCGCAGAAAAGTCTCCGCGTGCGGCCTTCCGCTCACCACGGCGCAGCCGCGACGCCGTTGCCCAGCTACAGGCCGTGGTGGATGAACTCTTCTTACGCTTTACGCAGTTGCAGGCGACGCTGACGGACCTTTTGTGGACGACGGCGCACCCGCCAGCGCTGTCCACACCGGCCCACACTCGTCAAGACCGCGACGTCGAAGTGGCGCGGCTGCGGGCCATCAACCAGCAGCTGCGGCGCACGCTGCGTGGGTACGAGCAGACGGGAGTTCCAGCGAGAAACTGTGATGCGCATGCACGCGTGGCGGCGACTTTAACCCAAAAGCCTCTTGCAGCACATCACCAGGGGCCGGCAGGTTACGCACCTGCATCGGAGAACGGGCTCTTTGTCGCCTTTCCTCGTAAGCGATGAGTACAAAAGGGTGTGTGTCCCTTTACGTGTGTTGTGCCGGATAGACCTTTTCAACGGAGAGGCAGCTCTTTGTCTTGTATTTAAAACACCTCTCTGTCTCTCAAGTGATCATGTGTGCTCTCCGCAATTTGAGTTATCGACGCTTCTTCTTTTGCTTTCTCTGTATTATATTTGTTTGCTCGCTGCTACGTTAAAAAAAGGAAAAAGAGAACAAAATATTATGTGCACGTGAAGGTTAGGTGCAAAAAAGCACAAATCGTGTTTTGTAGAGAATAATGACGACTGTTTAACCGCCAGCTTAAAAANCAAGTCCAGACATAGTCGGGCAACAACGGAAAAAACGTGTTGTAATAGTGCACCGTTAGTGCGTTACTTTAAAGCCCATTTCAACTTCTTCGTGTTTTTCTTCTTCGAAAACCTGTTTTCTGCTCAAAAAATGTTCCGAAACCTAAAACAGTTACGTACACATAAACACCAGCAAATAGTAAAATTTTGTCGCGCGTTATCCTGCGCAGCATTGCGAATGTCGCAGGTTGTTGTTCAGTCATCACCGTTGCGTTGCTCGCGTGCGAGCCTCACTGGACTTGTGCGCGAGGTTTCCAAGGGCCGCCTTGGCATTTTCCCCAACGATGTGGCAGCGTGCCGTTTCCGCCTGGTGACCTCCGCGTTCGCCATCCCCGACGAGGCGACGCAGGTGCCGTCGCCTGTAGACGTGCCAAAGCTCCCCCTCACACCGCTTGAGCTGTCTGGTAACATTCACGTGGTCAACGTGATGGGCACGGAGGCGTTTGTCACCGAGCTGGCAGAGTTTTTGGAAAAACCGATGTTGGTGGAGTTGCGGGGACACTTTCACACAGAGTTGTATAACCTCTCGAAGGCAAAGCACTTCTGCCCTACCATTGCGTTGTCACTGGAAAGGCTGCGCAATACGGAGGACATGCTGCGTGTGTTGCACAGCTTCGGTGACGAAACCCGCGATGTGCAGACGCGTCTGCGTCGCCTCATTTTCCGCCATGACCCACTTTCGCCCAAAAGCCTCGACGAGAAGAAGTTCTGATGGAGCGAAAGAAAAATTTTTTGACACGCGAGAAAGCAGTCTCTTGATAAATTGATTTGTTCTTAGACTGTTCTTATTTCTCATTTGATGTTCGGAAGAGTGGAAGAGAGAGAGAGAGAGAGAGAGAGAGAGAGAGAGAGAGAGAGAAATGTGCGTAATTCTTGGAACGCACATTGAAATCTGCTAACAAGTTTTGGTGCATGTGCCAGAAGATCTGGAGCAGTGCTACGATTTTCACAACTTAAATTTTCTCATTAATTAAAAGATGAAGGTGTCTCTGTTGACGATTGTGTGACTGCTTACTATCGAGCGCACCTTTGTGGGCAAGCAAAACACTCTCAAGGTTAATTCACGCTGCTCGCTCAAAGACAGACGTATACTGCTTTGAATTATCTTTTTAATGTATGACGCCCAATGCTGAGTCACGTACTTTCTCGTTTAAAAAAAAAAAACATCACTAAACTTTTCTTGTCCTCATTTCACTTCTTCCCCAATGGAAACACCGCTTATCAGTGTTGCTCTCAGCGTGCGTGTGCTTGAGCACTTTGGATCTTTTAGTACAGCACTTCTTCTGCCAAGTTTCGCTGCACAACAGCGCGGACGTCACTGGCAAACGTACTCACAGAGAAGAAGAACAAACACCAATTTTTGATCTATTGATAGAGAACGTCGAAAGAGATGGCATCGAGGGAGATCGGCTTCGGTCTGTACGATGTACGACGACCTGCAACGTCACCAACACGCAAAGGCGGTGCGGCAAAAGGCCGACCGCAGCCGCGCGGTCTTCGTTCTGGTGGCTCGGCTTCGCAACCGGCACTCACGCCGTCACCGCCTCGCGCAGTACCCGCCTCTGCCTCCACAACTGCCGTTGCTGCCGCTTCGTCGTCTTTTCATTCTCCCGTGCGGCCCGCCGCTGCGGCGGCCTCAACGACGTCTCCGTCGACACCCCGCGTCCTCTCCAATCCACGAGCGCCGGCGCAGCGCACCGGTGGCGCGTCCGCCTCTGCGAGTGCGTTGCCCAACTCACCCGCACCGCAGCTGGCTCCTATAGCCCACGGTGCGACCGTCACCTACGCCAGCGCCTCGTCTGCTTACTTGGAGAACTACTTTCGCTACCTCGTGCACCTCACCGGTGCCTCCGTTCTTCTGCCCTCTTTACTTGACATTTTACACCACGTGCTGCGACTCCTTCAGCACGACCGCGCGCAACAGAAAGGGCAGCAGCCGTGCCGGCGCCACTCCAGCCTCACCGGAGGTGACGTGGAGGGCGAAGTGACGGGCTGTCTAACGCAAGCAGCCCAAGCACCTTCTCTCTCTGCTGCCGCGCACATACTCGAAACATTTCTCGTAGAACACGAGGCGGCCACCAGCCCTATCTCCACCTCACCGCCGCTCACGTCATTTGCGGCGGCCACCTGCTCGCCTGTGGTGCTCGTCGGTGCGACGCTGGCGGAGCTGCACTTCAGCGGCCGCGCCGTCGCCTCGGCTGTTCGGCCGTCTGCCCTGCTGGCGTACCTGGATGCTGCTGTCGCGGCGGGACACCCCGGCGCGATGCTCTGTGTGGGCGTGTGCCTGCGTGATGGCTGCGGTGGTGCGGTCACGCAGGACGTGCCCGCTGGTCTGGCGTGGCTGCGCTGTGCCGCTGCTGCGGGTTATCTGCCCGCCATGCATGAACTGGGGGAGACGTACGAGGTAGGGGTGGCGCAATCGCAGGTGGTGCCGTGTGCGACTTCATCCACGAGTGCGGTAGGCGATGAAGAGGACGTGGCGGATTGCGTGGATGCGTTGATGGACTGGGGGGAGGCGATGCGGTGGTACCGGCAGGCGGCGGAGGCCGGGTACGCGCCGGCACAGCTGAACCTTGGCAAGCTGTTGTTGCTGGCGGCGGAGCAGGGGGGGCAGGAGGCCACGACATCGAGGGGCGATGTCGACCACCTCAAGGCGGAGGCGAAGCGGTGGTTGCAGGCCTGTGCCGCTGCCGGCGTAGAGGAAAGCGTGCGACTGTTAAAACGCATGAAGTGATGTGAGTGACAGTAAAAAAGCACAACACCTTCCGCACCTTTTTTTTTTCATGCAATGTAAAATACGAAAAGTTCGTACTGATTCGTTTTTCCACTTTTGCATTCTTTTTCTCTGGACTTTTGGGACACCTCCGGTCCTCCTTTGCGTGTTCTGCCTAATGGACTGTTGGGATCTTCTCTGCTTTGCAATTGCTTTTTGGCGTATTTTTTTTAGTTTTTGATGTATAGAACCTGTTTTGGTCATTTATTTTCTTTTAGCGCGTACTGCGACACTGTCGCTTCTACTTCACTCCTTTTTCTCTGCGCAGCCTAAATGTCGTTCACAAAGAAAACTTAAATAGATTTATGGAAATGTGTTTTTCAATAAAATATTGTTGATGCTTTTTTGTTACACATGAATCATCCACATATTTGCTGTTGTGCTCTGATGTATCGCGGTTTGTTTGTTATAAATTCTGTCAAGGCGTGCACACCTTCAATTTGGCGCGATAAAATGAGCTTGTTTTGCAAATATCACGAAGAGTTCAAAAGTGTTTCGCTGCAACGTCACTGAGCAGCGCTATGCATGTGATATGCGTTCAAATTTGAGAATTCATCATTGTTTTTCTCTTTATCTCTGTCTCCTCGCCACCTCTCGATTGTTTTTCTCAGTATCACTTTCGCTTTCTTAGAATTGTGGGTCACGCTCCGTCTCCTACATTCTTGTTCTTCCGACTTTCCCCTTTTAAGGAGGAGAGCTATTGTTGTTTATCTATCATATTATTTTTTCCATCCTTCTTCCTAGTTTCTTGCGCAGAGGCACCTTTACGTTTTTTTTAGCTTTTCGTATCTACTGCACAGGAAACGTGTGTTGAAGTTTCAAAACAAGCCTGTCTCTCATTAGGTGTCACTACTGTTGTTCTTGTGCTGTCGCTTTAGCGTGAACACTTTAATAGCCTCATTTTTTCTCCTTTTCTTCCCTCTCGCTCCACTTCACGGACACACACACACACACACACACATACCTGAGATCCGTTTGAAGAGAAAGATGTCCGAGGAAAGCATCGTGGCGAACACGATGATCAAGGAGGTGAAGTTCCTCCGTCGCCGCCCGTGGTACACCTGGGTGACGGCGTGGCCCTTCATCATCCTCTACGTCCTCTCCATTGCGCTCTACCTTTACCCCGAGCTTGTCTGGGATCGCGTCACCTACCTGGTGCACCAGACCTACATCGACTTCTTCCACGCCATCTGTTTCCCCGTTGTCTTCTTCCTCCACGCCTTCCTCTCGCTCTTTACGATCTGGTCCGTCAAGTTCCGCGCCCACATCATTTACCGCGCCGTCCCCATGGCCGAGTTGACGTCGGCGACGGATGTGCTGGTGGTGACGCATCAGCACAAGGGTGAATCGGAGATCGTGCCGCTGCACCAGGAGACCGACGACGGCCACCCGCCGTGCTTCATCTTCCAGCAGCGCAAGTGGAAGCTTGACGAGCGGGAAGGGGTCTTTGTGAAGCCGCGCTTCCCCACGAAGCACTCCTTCGCCTACTACATCCACTGGGAGGGGCTGAACAAGGAGGCCGACCGCAGCAAGCAGGAGGATATCTTTGGCATGAACAAGATGGAGGTTGTCATCCCAGAGTTTCAGGACCTTTTCGTCGATCACGCCCTCTCCCCCTTCTTTGTCTTCCAGATGTTCTGCGTGCTGCTCTGGTGCCTGGACGAGTACTGGTACTACTCCCTCTTCACGGGTGTCATGATGGTCGGTATGGAGTGCACGACGGTGTACCAGCGCATTCGCAACATGCGCACCCTGCGTGACATGGCCGAGGTGCCGGTGCGTGACATTGACGTCATGCGCGGTGGAAAGCAGGTGACCATCCGCACAGACGCGCTGCTGCCGCTGGACATCATGGTGGTGCCGAGCAACGCCCCCTGCCCTGTAGATGCCCTTCTCGTAAAAGGCACGGCGGTGGTCAATGAGGCGAGCCTCACCGGGGAGTCCACCCCGCAGCTGAAGGAGGCGCCGGACGACGTGGACATGCAGCTGAGCGTGAAGAAGCACGCCCGCCACATGCTCTTCTCCGGTACACAAATTCTGCTCAGCAACGGGCCGCAGGAGTCGTCCGAGGAGGGCGGCCACAACCGCGACAAGAGCAATGCGCTGGCGGTGGTGCTGAAGACGGGCTTCGAGACGAAGCAGGGGAAGCTGCTGCGCACTATCCTGCACAGCCAGGGCCGCGTCAGCGAGAACAGCGGCGAGGCGTTTGCCTTCATTGGCGTCCTCGTCGTCTTTGCGCTCGCCGCCAGCGGTTACCTGCTGAAGCGCGGCCTCGCCGACCCGCACCGCAGTCGCTGGAAGCTCTTCCTCTCGTGTGTGCAGATCATCACCTCCGTGGTGCCGCCCGAGCTGCCGATGGAACTCTCGCTTGCCGTGAACACGACGCTGCTGGCGCTGACGAAGCTGCAGGTGTTCTGCACGGAGCCCTTCCGCATCCCCTACGCCGGCAAGGTGGACACCTGCTGCTTCGATAAGACCGGCACGCTGACGACGGATGAGATGCTCTTTGGCGGCGTCGACATGATCGACGGAAAGGGTCTGCTGAACAAGCTCAAGGCGATCCCGAAGAACTCGGAGATGGTGCTGGCCACCTGCCACGCCCTCGTCTACCTCGACGAAAACACGATTGCCGGAGATGAGATGGAGAAGGCGGCTACGGCGGCGCTTGGCTACCGCCTGGACGCGGATGATAACATCCTTTACGACCCCAAACCGAAGGAGGAGGACAAGGCGGAGGAGGGGGAGGCAAACGCGCATCAAAAAGGCCACAAGAACAGCCACGCGGAGACGAAGGAGGTGAAGAAGCCGTACAAGGTACTCCTGCGCTTCCCCTTCCTCGCTGCGCTGCGCCGCATGGCGTGCGTCGTGTCCGCGCCGGACGGCAAGTACGTCGTGGCGAAGGGCTCACCCGAGGCGATTACCGCGCTGTGCCAGTCGGTGCCGAAAGACACGCTGAAGGTGGCCGAGGAGACGGCTGCGAAGGGCTACCGCGTCATCGCACTCGCCTACCGCCCGCTGAAGGACGAGGAGAAGGCGTCTCGCGAGTCCATTCTGGCGCTGCGCCGCGATGACGTCGAGAAAGGTCTGCAGTTTGCCGGCCTCGCCGTCTACGTGTGCCCCCTCAAGAAGGACGCGAAGGAGACGATTGAGAATTTGGAGGGCGGCAGCCACCGCTGCGTCATCATCACCGGTGACAGCGTGCAGACCGCCATCTCCGTCGGCAAGGACGTCACGATGCTGCTGTGCAAGCGCCAGCTCGTCGCGCAGGAAGGCGAGGGGGGCGTCATTACGTGGGTGGACGCCGCGACGGGTCTGCCGCAGCCGGGCACGAAGCAGCAGATCCTCGAGAACACGTTTGTGCGCACGCGCAAGGTGCGGGTGCCGCGCGACACGCACTGGGACCTGTGCGTCAACGCGGAGGTGATCAGCCCGGATGCCCTCAACACGATCATCGCGGATTACAACGAGCAGGTGACGATCTGGGCTCGCTGTGCTCCGACGCAGAAGGAGGCCATCGTGACGGATCTCAAGAAGAAGGACCACATTGTCATGATGGCCGGCGATGGCACGAACGACGTGGGTGCGCTGAAGCAGGCGCACGCCGGTATTGCGGTGCTGAACTCCGCCTCCGTCGCCCCTGTCGTGGAGTCGAAGGAGGTGCAAGTCGGCCCGCAATCGCACAACGAGCCGGACGTGCCGGCGGAGTTGAAGGTGCCGCCGAACTTCAAGTTCACCGTCGTGCCGCCGGAGCCGCCGCTGGGGACGCCTTTCATGGAGATGATGAAGTGGAAGATGCTGGAGGCAAAGCGCAAAGCCGAGATTGTGCAGGTGACGCGGTGGAACAAGCAGCTGGAGGCGGCCGAGAAGGCGAAGGCGGAGAAGAAGGCGAACGCGCCACCGCCGCCGGCGAACATTGAGAAGTCGGACTTCTTAATGGAGTCGCTCTTCAACGCGGACGACGAAAACATGGGTGGGCCGCCGATGATTAAGCTGGGTGACGCCTCCATCGCAGCGCCCTTCACGTGCCGCTCCAAGGCCCTCACCTCCGTGTGCGACATCATCCGCCTAGGCCGCACCACGCTCGTGACGACGCACATGATGTACAAGATCCTCGCCCTGAACTGCCTGACGCAGGCGTACTCGATGTCGGTGCTGCACTGCTCCGGCGTGAAGTATGGCGAAAAGCAGATGATTCTGGCCGGTGTCATTCTGTCTGTGTGCTTCCTCTTCATGTCGCGCAGCAAGCCTCTCACCCACCTGTGCCCGCAGCGCCCGGTCACGCGTGTTTTCCACCCGTACATGGTCACCACGGTGTTCTGCCAGTTCGTGCTTCACCTCTACTGCATGATGCAGACGTCGTGGATGGTGGAGGAGGTGGACAAGGCAACGATGAATGACATGCGCACCAACTTCGAAGACGCCGAGTTTAAGCCGACGCTGCTGAACTCAACCATGTTTCTCCTCACCACCCTCATCTCGGGTGTGACCTTTGCGGTGAACTACCGCGGTGAGCCGTTCATGCAGGGCATCCGCAAAAACCGTCCCATGTTCATTGCCCTCATTATCCTCTCCATTGTCATCTTCACCTTTGCGTCGGAGGGCAACCCGGAGCTGAACAAGGAGTTTGAGATTACGGTGTTTCCTACAGAAGAGTTCCGCATTCGGTTCCTGCGCCTCCTTCTCTTGGACGCGCTGGGCTGCTTTGCTGTCGAGAAGGCGTCTCTTCTCCTCTTCACTGACAGTTAAAACGTTCTCCTAGACGAACTTTATGAGTACACTTTTTTTTTCAATTTTCTTTCGTTTTTTAATTTGTTTTCTTGTGCTGTGTTGTTGTGGCGTCATCTGGGCTAGGCCTGCAACTGTCATCTCTTCTCTTTCCAAAGACTCTTCTTAACTTTCTTAGTCAATTTTTACGTATTAAAGTCCCGCCCCTATTCTCAACAAGCGTGTCAATTGATCCTTTCACCCTGCCCTTTCTTGTTTTCTCAAAGAGAGAGAGAGAGAAAAGGGGAAAGCGCATTTTAGTCACTAGCTGTGCTTTCATGATTTGTAATTTTGTGCTTCTTTACCTTTTTTGTATTTTTTTTTTTTGCTGATCCTGTTGTTGTTATTTGCGTAGTAGCGGCTGCCCGCAACTAGCGTTTTTGGTCTTTTATTTTCCGTCCTTCATCTACTGTAAGTCTCTATTCAATTTTATAATAAGCATCTAAGACGAATTACATACTTTCGTTGTAAAGTCAAGCAAATCCAACATAGTGTTTTTCCTAACGGACATCTTTGGCGTAGAGACAGCGCAAACTGATGTCAAGAGCAGGGCAAGCGGCGGGCAAATTGGCATGCCATTGGAGCGCGAAATGCGATAAATTCAAGGCTTTCACAACCTTATTTTAACGCGCAAGTGCGGCGTCTGCGAGCCGAGCTGCCGTAATTTACACCGGATAGAAAAAAAAAACAGTTAAGACAGCACTGCAAAAAAAAAAAAGGGAGAATTAACTGCAAGGTTTTTTTAACGATCAGAATTAAAGGTTTATGATTTCACTAATTTTTCCCCACTTTCCTTTTCTGCCTTTCCGTCTTAGCATTGTTGGAACAGTTCTTCTCCGACCCTTCTTCACAACAACGACTTCAAAGAGCAGCAACAAACAACATCAATAACAGCAACGCTCTCTGGTACAAAATGTCTGCACCTGTTGACGAGTCAAGGGACGGAGCTGCAGGCACAGCAGCCGCGTCTGACAGTCTCCTCCCTCCTTCCAGTGTCGCCCCGTCCGCGGGAGATGAGTCAAGCATGACACTCTCCACACAGGCGTACTTAGAGAAGACAGTGATGGGTGTCCTCGTGCTTGGACTGGAGGATGTATGCCGGGTGCGGCCGACAAATCCGGTCGATTACCTGGGCAGCTATCTTCTGCGCCGCTCCTCTGCAAACAACACCGTTGAGGTGACGTATGAGGACACGCTACCAAAGGCGGTGCCAGCAGATGGCGAAGATGTGTAGTATTTTTGTTCAGGATGGGAAAAAGCTAACTTGACTGGCGCGATGCTAATCGACCAGCTTGATCGACTTTGCTTAGATGTAAATTAGAAGCCATTTTAGTTTGAGGATGCAAAGAAAAAAAAAATAACCCGAAATCCGATGATTTACAAAATTGAAGGTTTTTCCTTAGGAAAAAATCTTACCCAGTGCATCTGCACTCGTGTGTGTGTGTGTTGGAATTTCGCAACACACAATATTTTTGTCCATTTTCAATGACACGCATAGAGTCACTGTTTTGGCCGATATACGTGGTACGATGCTACCTCAGAGGCGGATAGGACTCAAGATTATTCAAGCTGCGCTTTTTGGAATTGTTTAAAAAAAATGTACTGCGTTTCCTTTGTTTGTTTTTCTCACTTGATTTACAATCTACAATCCAACTGCTCTCCAGACATGTACGGTCTGCCGTTTGGCAACTCGGCAAATCTATAACTGGTGCTAAGGCTCACGACGTGCAGATTCACCTTCAAGTGCCAACAGAAGCGAAGTCCATCTAAATATTTATATTCCGGTCATTTTACTGCTGTGTCACATCGCATTTTTTTTTCTGTTCTTCAAAAGTCCGTTTCAAATTGCTAATTTTGTTGGGTGGTCTAGCGCTTCACTAGAAGCTTGCTCATCTTCAAGGCAAAGCTGCGCGATGTGGCGAACTTGCAGAATGTGCTACCGGGTGGTGCCCACACCACTTCGTGCCTTCATTGAGAGCAACGCTGCTGCCGTGAAAGACACCACGGCCGCACTACACTCGAGTCACTCCCTCATCGTGGCCGAAACCAACAGCGACTCCATCTATGAAAATTTAGCCGCCGAAGAGGCTCTTATACGCGGCCTCACCCTCGAGAAAGATCAGTGCATGCTGCTGTACTACATCAATCGCCCCTGCGTCGTCGTCGGCCGTAACCAGAACATCTTTCAGGAGGTGTCGCTGCGGCGCGCCGCGCGGGATGGGGTGGATGTGGCACGCCGTGCCTCAGGTGGCGGCGCGGTCTTTCACGACCGCCACAACCTCTGCTTCTCCTTTCTCACCCACCGCAGCCGCTACGCACCGGAAAAAACGATTCAGCTTGTGCGGCTGGGCCTCAGCGCGGCTTATGGCATTGATCCAACGCGCATCACCACCACCGGCCGCTACGACCTCTTTCTGGATGGGAGGAAGATCACCGGGTCTGCGATGCGGGTGCAGCGGGATATTGCCTACCACCACTGCACGCTGCTGGTGGACACCCCGCACGACCTCTTGGGCCGCTACCTGCACCCGGAGGGGACGTACGTGGACTTCCGCACCTCCTCCGTGGGATCCGTGCGCAGTCCCGTCACGACGCTGACGGAGTCCGGCTGCGTGCCACCTGCGCCAGATGCAATGGACATCATGAAGGCGAACATGACCGACTTTTTCTTTGCGCAGGGCCGCGCCGTGCTGGAGGCGGCGGCGCCGTGGGACTTCGATATGACTGCGGTACGGCGCGAATTTGCCGCGGCACGCAGCCGTTTCACCGCTGCGCCGCTGTACCAGCTTGAGGTGCGGGAAGCCGTCGCGGCGGACATGCCGTTTGTGGAGGGCGAGGGACGTCGGTACGCCCGTGGTGATGCCGTGACGCTGCGAGAGGCTGTTGAGAAGGCGACGTCCACGGCGTGGGCGTACGCGATGCCGACGTTCACCTCTGTGGTGGAGGTGACTGCCCACGAGTTTCAGCAGCGGCTGTGCAGCCTGACCGCCTGGCACGATGTGGTGCAGCTCTCCGCCTTGTCTGCGCCTGAACTACTGGGGGAGCTGACGGAAACAGTATTTGCGTTGGAAGGACACGCCGACCCGGCGGCTTCAACAGGAACTGCGACGGCATCGGCAGTGCGGCTGCACACCACAGTTGACCATCGCAACATCACACAGTTTACTCTAGCACACGTGACATACGGAAGTACGGCTCAGGTGAGTGAAACCCCGCTGGAGTGGTTGACGCGATTCTTCGGTGCGCTGCTGGTGGGCAATGCGTGCGATGCGGCGGTGGCTGGCGTAGAGGCGGCGGGGGATGCGAGTGTGCTCGCGCAGGGCTTCGTGCATGAGGCGGGCACAGCAACTCCGGATCTGCCTGACTTGGCGCGTGATGCCTCTGTGCTCATGGTGACAAAGACGCTGCTCTCTCTATGGCGCGAGAAGAACGTGTTTGATGTTCATGTAGGCGTGAAGAGCTCGGGTTAATCTGTGGGAAGGCGAAGGTAAATATAAACTTCACATTTCTTGCAATCAGCATATTTACCTGACACGAGTAAAGAAGAATGTAAAATAAGAAGGTAAAACCCCTAAATTTTGCTTCTGTGAAGAATTTTTTTTTTTTGGTCACTGTGATGATTTTGGTAGACGCATATATGTTCACTTCTCATGCTAGGTGTGTGACCAGCTGAATTGCATTACTGCTTATACATCTCAATTGCGAACGATGTCAAATTAAATGATCTGATAAGCCTTTTTTTTTTTTGATGCGGTGCAAGCGCACATCTCTTCCACAATCACATCAATTTGAACCTTCCAATGTCTTTTCTTTCTCGTTTTTTTCGTAACGCATTACAAAACTTGACAGAAAGAGAAAGGTGAAGTAAATTATTTTTGTTCTCCAAGACTTTTTTGTCTTTAGTGTCAATCCGTGTTTTCCATCCACCTTTCTTCACAAGCAGATGCGCCACTTCTCGTGCACGGCAGCACAGCGCCGCTGGCTCATGCTGAGTCTAGCGCGTCTGTCCCGTGACAGCTGCTGCGGTGCATTGGAATCACACGTCGTCTCCTGCACAAGGTCTGCCATCATTTCGACCAAACTTGCGACTACCAGCGTGACGCTGTCCAAACGCACGCTACACACCACACCGCTGCAGCTGGCCCCGAAAGAGGCACCGTACCAGTGCGGGGAGTGCGGCAAAACGTTTCGTCTGCTCAACGCCCTCAACCACCACATTCTCACCCGACACAACAACAACGCCAAGGCGCTCATGAAGAGGGAGGGCAAGCTGGTAGAGATGACACCGGAGCAGCTCAAAGGTGGCACCAGCAGTCACGGCGGGTCTGCCGCAGCGGCCGCGCCAGGCTTGAGCACTGCGGGGGCTGCCTCGAACGCACAACATTCTTCTCCCACCAATCCCATGACGTCTGCCCCCGCAACTGGCGCTGCCACTGCCGCCGTGCCAGGCGCCGGCTTCCCTGGAATGTTCGGCGCACCTTTCGGCGCTGCCACGAACCTTTCCACGCCCTCGCTCTCCTCACCAGGCTTTGCGGCGGCAGCACCACACGCCTCGAGCGCGAGCTCCGCTTCGGCACCCGCGGGTGCAGCTGCGGCCTCTGCTTCGGTCAGTGATGCGTCGGCGGACGAGGACACGGAGAAGCGCACTTTTGTGTGCACCATCTGCCAGAAAACATTTCGGCTGGAGGCGGCCCTGCAGCACCACTACCAGGCGAAGCATAACATGGACATGCCTGCCGCGATGGGCAGCGGTGCAGGCTCGAATGGTGGCGTCGGTGGTGGTGGCAGCAACACCAGCGGTGGCGTCGCCGGCGCTTCGTTTGTCGCGGGTGGACTCACCTCGGCAGGGGGCGTGGCGGGACTGCAGGGCGGTGCCTCCTTCACCGGAGCTGCCGGAGTCGATCCGTCGGGGCTGTCCGCGACCGCTGCGAATGCAGGAGCGGGCAGCCTAAACAGTGGTGGTGGCACGCCGTACGTTCGTCAACAAGATGGCGTTCTCCCTGATGCCCCGCAGTACCACCTCGACGTGGCCCCTAACGCGCCGGAAGAAGGCGACGTCGCGGCGCACTGGCGCTGCGTAAACCTGTGTGTCCTCATGGGCAGCGTGCAGGAAGTGGAGGAGGGCTTTGTGTTTGAGGACCATGTCCTGCAGTTTACGGTGGCCACCGAATTTGCCAATCCAGCCCCGGGAGATCCGGACATGGACTTTCACACCGTCCGAGTCTACGGAGAGAAGTTCTGGCAGCCACTGAAAGACGACATCCAGTCGGGTGGCCGCTTCCTCGTGACCGGCCGCCTGCGCATGGTGCCGCAGTACGACACGTTTATGAAGAAGTACTATCACTACCCCATCATCCAAGTTTTTCCTGGCACGGGCAACATTGTACGCGCCTAGTTGCCAAGGGACGGCTTAGTGCAGGGTCTAATTTGCCTTGTTAGATGAGATTCTTTGAGAAAGCGTTTCAAGGTGGGACTATTACGACTCGGTCGAGAGGAAAACAAAGGCACGTATTGAGCGATTTTTTTTTTCATCACAGAATTTTGCAATTTTATTGTTGTTCGATGGTGTGGTCTTGACAATGGTGTTGTTGTTGTCCAATCTTCATTTTTTGTGCTGTCTATGTATTTTTTGTCGCTGCGGCGTGCTAACAGAGTGAAGGTTGTTGATGGGAGTGGCATCTACGGCGTTAATGCCGCGGTGAATAAAAAGCTGGCCTCTATTTTCTATTTTCTTTTTCATTACACACGTACATAACAAGTAAAAAGCAACAAAACAGACTCAGTGAAAATTAATTAATCAAGTACGTTTGGTTTAAATTCGATAGATTGGAGAATAGTGACAAAGAACAGCGCCTTCTACTCGAAAAGCAAGAGGATTTAATAACAAAGTGCTTTTGCCCTTCAGAAGAAGCGCGTTTCTTTTGTAAATCTTCTAAATCATGAAATTGATGCTTTCCTCTCCTTTTGATCACTTCCTTCGACTCTATTCTCACCCAATTTTCAAATAAAAAAGCAATACGTTGGCAAAATAATCACAAGTTGTTTCTGCGCATGGAGTTGATCCACTCTGTCAAGGTGAATGGCCGGGCGTGCTGTGCCATCAAAGACGAGGTGTGGGTGGCGAAGCAGAACGGCGGCATTGCCGTCTACGCCGCACGCAGTGGAGACTTTGTAGCCGACGTGGCTGTCACCACCGATGGGGCTGCCGAGGCGCAGGTGACGCATTTAGCGGCGGTTTTCAATGAAGTCTGGGCAGCCACCAACAACGGGGAGGTGCACCTCCTCCACGCATCGCGCCGCACCCGCCTCGACTCCTTTTGCATCCCTGGGGCAGAGAAGAAGGTGCAGGTGGTGCAGCTGTGCTTTAACGGCCACGTGGTGCTTGTGGCAGCCGGCAGCGGCTCCGTCTACGTCCACCACCCGCTCACCCACCGACGGCTGACGACGCTGTCCACGGCGGCAGCGCCGTGCACGGCCGTGACGCACTTTTACAGCTTTGCCGTGGGCGGCGATGCGAAGGGCGGGCTGTACGCGTGGGACGTGGTGAGCGGTGCGTGTGTGACCTACCACGGGGAGAGCACGAGCGAGGTGGTGTGCGTGCTGCACGAGCCCGCCACGGGGACCATCTGGGTAGCCCGCGCCAACGAAAACGTGGACGTCTACACCTTCGGCGTGGAGGGCTTCACGCTGCAGCGCCGCGTGAGTGGCCTTGGGAAGGTGACAAGCATGACCGCCGTCTCCGCCACCGTCGTGGCCACCACGTTCAAGAAGCGCGTGGTGCAGATTGACGCTGCCACGGCAAAGGTGATGCAACCGTCTGCAGGGTTGACGCAACAGGGATCAAAAGCAGCTGTGGCACACGGCGCGTTTTTACATGGCTGCTGCAAGGCAATGCACCGCGAGGTGGCGCAGGTGTGGACGGTGGGCAACGACGGCCAGCTGCAGGTGTGGCAGGTGGCAGGTCAGCAGGTGCCGGTGGTGCCGATCCCGTACCTGCCCCCTGCAGCGCAGGCGGAGCTCACCTCCTCCGCGCAGACGGCGGCTCAGTTGGCGGGCAGTGAAGGCCGTGTGGAGTTGCTGGCAGAGCAGCAAAAGCGCTTTGATGTGACGGATGCCTTGCGAAAAGCGCGCGAGGAGGCGCAGGAGCTGCGGCTGCGGTTGGCCACGCGTGAGGAGACACGCCACGCGCTGGAGGAGGAGCTGACGGCAGAGAAGAAGCTGCGCAAGGAGCTGGAGGAACGCATCACGAAGCTGACGAAGGATGTGACGGAGGTCACGTCGAAAGTCAGCACCGTTGAGCGGGAGCGCAGTTCGCTGCAGGGCGAGGTGACGCAGCTCAAGACCGATCTCGCCAAGGCAAACACAAGCATGAACACGAAGCAGTCGGAGAAGTGGGCCGCGGAGCAGCAGCTGTCGCAGGAGAAGACGAACAAGAGTACGCTGGAGCAGCGGCTGCGGGACACGGAGGGGAGGCTGACGGCATTGCAGGCAGAGCACCGCCGTCTGTGCGAGTCCACCGGCAACGTCGCAAACACGTCCGCGCTGAGCAAAGAAGCCCAGGAGGCGCTAGCGAAGAACAGCGCCTCTCTGTCCGGTGACCTCGAGCAGGCAAGGCGCATGAACCAGCTAATGAGTTCCGCGCTCGCATCCATGGAGTACACCATCCGTCGCCGCGAGGAGGAGGATAAAGACTTGACGGCGCTGCTCAACGCGTACCGCCGCCGCGTGGCGGACCGCGTCTCCGACCCACACCTGTCGGCGCTCCTGCTGGCGACCATCGTGCGCAACGCCCCGCGCTTCGATCTCGAGTGCGACGCGTTCACGAAAGCGCAGCTGATGGACCGCAACGGACCTTTCCTGCAGTTTATTCAGGCTCTTCGTGCCAGCGACGTCGAGGCCTATGAAAAGCTTGTGCGGTATTTGCAGAGTCCTGGCATGACAGAGAACATGAATGCCGACACCCAAGCTTTGCTGGACCGTTTCATCGCCCTGGCTGCGAAGGAGGGCGAAGTCTCCGGCGAAGACCTCGTCTCCTTCAAGCGCAGTATTCCAAGCTTGATGGATGGTGCCAGTGGCGCCAACGCGGCTGTGACGACGACCCTGACAGGCCCCGCGCTGGGCGGTGCGACGACGGCCACCGCCACGAGAAGTCTCGCCGCACTCCTGCAAAGTAACTTAAGCAACGGTGCGAAGGCGGGCGGCGCTGGCGCTGATGGCGCCGCAGCAGCCGCAGCCGATGGTAGTCTCAGCAAGCAGGATCAAGATGCGGCGAACAGCGCCGTCATCCGTGAACTGCGTGGTCAACAGCAAGCACTCGATGAGAACTACGTGCGAGAGCAGCAGGCGATGTTTGAGTTTATTCTCAAGACGCGCCGCCTACTGGTCGAGAGCCTCGCGCTGCTGCACAAGCGGACGGTCAGTGCTCGGCAGGTGGTAGAGGCGCTGTGCCTGAACACCGGCACGGCAGCAGGTGCTTCTCTGGCCGCTGGCAGCGGCGCGCTTAGCACCAGCACCACGACCACCTCACCGCGAAAGTCGTTGCAGCCGATGCAGAGCATCTTTGGTGGCATCATCCGGGAGTTGGACACGATCGCGTCCGAAGTGGTGCAGCGGTACTTGACCTCTGCTGAGAAGCAGCGCCTTGGCATTGCAGCGTAGTAAAAGAGAGTCTTGCAACGTAGCTTTGAAACTTTTTT
>MDUD01006746.1:0-12879 GCA_002216565.1 Crithidia mellificae | reverse complement strand
CTCAGAGCTTGCTTTTTACTCTTCTTTGTATTATCAGCGACTAGAGAGCATTGACAAAATTTTAGTTTGACAGCAACATTGCCTTCTGTTTCGAGCTACCGTAAATTACGACTTCATTATCTTCATCAAAAAAAAAGTATAAGTTGGCGATTTTCTCCTTTGTTTCGACCGCAAAATGATCACCGATGCCGAGTTCTGGATCGAGACCCGCCGCAACATGAACGGCGGGGACTCTATTTTCAAGGGCATGCTCGCCCTCATCCACGCCCGGCAGACGGTGCTCGACTCGCACGTGACGACAACCGAGAAGGAGGAGTACAAGCTGACGTCGTGGGGCAAGAAGCACCGTGACGAGGCCAGCGGGCGTGCCTACGGCAACGACGAAAAGAAGGAGATGGAGCAGGCGGCGCGGCAAAAAGAAGCAGAGCTGAAGGACTCCGGCAAGCCGCTGGAGGCGAACAAAGCATTCTCCCTTGGCGAGCAGCCCGCCGACGCTCCGCAGTACGGCGTGGCGGCCAGCACGCTGCGTGTGCTGCAGCAGGTAATGATGTTCGCCGTCCCCATCTACGCTCTGCGCTACAATATTCCTGCCATGTCGATGAGCTGGAACACGAGCTGCTTCATTGACCGGCAGTCGAAGCAGCTCATTACGTTTGGTGCGGGGCACGGCGTGAAGGTGCCGCAGCACCTGCGCGGTCGCGGCTGCGTGGCCGGCGACGGCTTCTTTGCTATCTTGTCCAACCAGGATGAGGTGTGGTCCTCTGGCGGTTTGAAGGTGTCGAGCTCGTCGGTGGATGGCCCCACCGCGCTTGGCCGCGAGGACGCGATGACGGGCATCGCCGGCAAAACGTTGATGCTCGTGGGCCATGGGCAACGACTGGCCATCGTCACACGCGCCTTCACGGTGCGTCCGTTGTCGGCGCTGTCGAACCCGACGCGCTCCATCATCCCTGCCCGGCACGTCCGCTTTCTCGATCTGGGCTACGGCGAGGACTACTACATGGTGGGTACCGACTCCATCGTGTACAAGACGACGGCGTCCAAGCGGGCGGTGAGCACGCCACGCCGAGTCATGACGCTCTGCCGCACGCCGGTCTCGCGAGTGGCGAGCGGGACGGGCTTTCTTCTCATCATTGACCAGAACGGTCACTTGTACACCTTTGGCCGCAACAAGAAGGGGCAGCTGGGTAACGGTGAAATTCAGGACGCGCGGCGCAAGCCGCACTTTGTCGGCAAGTTGACGCAGCACTACTTTGTGCAGGTGGCGGCGGGCGACTGCCACTCGCTGGCCCTCGCCAGCAACGGCGTCGTGTACGGCGCCGGCAGCAACGAAAGCGGCCAGCTCGGCCTCGGCCGAGACACGAAGCAAGTGGTGAAGTTTACACCCATCCCGCTGGGCAACGGGGAACTGCGCTGCATCGGCATTGCCGCGGGGCCTGCGGGCAGCATGTTCTACTGCGACAACGGCCAGGTCTTCACCTGCGGCCTCAACGACAGCATGCAGCTGGGTCTTGACACAACGGAGAAGGTCGTGTGCGAGCCGACGGCCGTGGCGGTGCTGGCGGACGGCGTGGAGTCGTACACGATGGACTTCGGCGGCTTCCGCAGACCGGAGGGCGAGGAGCCGGTACCCTCACCCGAGGCCAGCATGGGACCCAGCGCGGCCGGCCCCTCACGTAATCTGAACAGCACGAACCTGAACAGCTCCACGATGCGGGTGAAGAATTCGTCGATTAGCCAGAACGCGACCGTGATCGACATCTCCGACTCGCCGGCGAACAACAACAACAACAGCGCCAATGGCGCAAACAACGCGGGGGGCGGGCTGACGAAGGTCGGGAGCAACAACGCAAGTGCGAACAACATCGCGGGTGCGACGGACAACGGCGGTGCAGCGGCGAACGGCGCGGCGGGAGCGACGGCTGGCAACGCGGATGGACAGGGCGGGAATGAGAACCACCAGCCTGTGGATGAGCCTGGCGACCATCCGGCACTGTCGAAGAGTGGCTCCAGCAAGCCGAAGTCGAGGCAGGGCGTGGGTGCGGGCAAGGACGGCGACAAAAAGTCAAAGGAGAAGGGGAAGTGCGGTTGCTGCACTGTAATGTAAGCGCAGAAACAGGCGAACGAGAGAAGAAGCGGAAAGAAGGCAGCTCATTTCTTGCCAACGTGAAAATGGCAAAAGATTTCAGTTTCTTGTAAAGTCCATCCTTTTCTTTGCCAAGCCTTGATGTTTGAGAACCTTGTCAGCACATGTGTTGGTTAGCGGCACTCTCTTGGCATTTGCAGGGTTCAGCAGTTAGCGAGTTTATGCGAGGCGCAAACGTCGTGTCTCAGCATCGATGCTCTTCAATGAGTTTGTTTGCTTTTATATTTTGTTTAGATTGCAGTTTTGTTTCTCACTTGCATCATTCCTTTTTGGTGAATTTGTCATGGTTTGCTTCCCATTTTGAGATGGCAAATTATGGTGTAGCTAATGGTGTTTTGTTTTTATTTCTTTTACTTGTGTCTCTTTTCTCTATTGTTCTTCTTTCACTTTTCATTGTCGTTGATGCGCTGCATTCGTGCGATTTGACGTGTCAGTAGCCGTGCTGTTCCGTTAGATCGGTCACGTACACGCACGCCGCCGCACCTTGTGATATTTTTTTATGAAGTGCTCCGTTGAGTACGCTGCGCGTCGATCTAACAATGGCTTTGTTGTTGTTATCCCTGTGCGACTCGTGTCACAACCTTCGATAAATTTTCGTTTTCCTCTTTGTATCCTTTTAGATTGTGAGGTTGTTGGCATATTTACTGTCGGAGCAGACGCTCAAAAAGGGAGAAAAAGAAAGATCGTCCCTCGGCAGGTTTGTTTCTATCTTACCATTGTTTCTACTTTTTGTCTTTCTTTCTTTTTTTTTATAGTCCAAATCTGTGTCAATATGATCAAGAGCTAGCGTGTGCGCAGCTAGGTGTAAAGGATGATGAAGCGGCCTACTAGGTCACCATTAGTCATCTGGTTGTAGAACAAGATTAAAATTGAAGTCTGTGTAACACAAAAAAAGCTCTTTCGTTTCATCGCATCCTGAGCTTTCAATTGATCTTTGACTACCGACTTCAACGTCATGCTCTTCCACTTTCCTTTTTTTTCTGCTTTTTTCTTTCTCTTACAATCAATTCAACAACCCATTTCATCTCACTCACCTCAGCGGTCAGTACATCGCTAAGTGCTCAGTGTTCAAAGCATTACGCGCATACACACACGTGTTTTTATTTTCTGATTGTCTGTTGGTTGTGACACTGTGACAATTTTAAACCTCTTCAACACTCTCTCCCCCAAAAAAGTTGCTTTTGACCAAAAAGAAATAAAGAAACGGAGCAATGTTGCGTTGCTCACGCCTGACGCGCACCGCGCTGCTGAGCGCCACCCTCATGCGCCGTGCCACCACCACCACTACCAACCCTGTCGCAACACCTCAGACGCCGAAGGACGTGTCTGCGGCAGAGAGCGCAAAGTCGGCGCCCGACGCCGCTTCAGCAGCGCACCCTGCAGCTGGCTTACTTCAGCACTCCAAGGAGGAGAGCAACGTGCCATCTCCCCACTTTGCGCCGGAGACGCTCTATCCACCGCACCCGCACCGGCAGCCGAAGTTTTTGTTCAAGGGTCGCCGTGGTAGCATTTCGCCCGAGTACTACTCCACCCGCAGTGCTGCCGGTCACCCGGATGCCGTGGCGGAGCTGCTGGGGGCGGGTCGTGATGACCCGGAGTGGATGTGGCTGAAGCTGCTGTGCTTTCTGTGCACCATGGCCACTTTTGGTACAACGTTGTACGGCTACTTCTTTGCGGAGCACGTGAAGTATTTCAAGGACGAGCCGTGGTCGCCGTTTACGTATTAGGCAACTGTTGTGAAAGAAAGCATGCGTACTATGTCGAAATCGCATCGGTTTTCCAAGTGAAACTAGTGACACTTGTTCTCGCAAGAAGAGAAATCTGGGTTTCAATCCCCTTTTTTCTAAAACATTGTCTTGACGTCGTAAAGGCATCCGCTTATGTTTGGTAGGTCAAGAAAAGTTGTTCAAGCTCCTTCTGCTCACTTTTTTGTTGTTGTTTCTGCAGATGGGCATTATCATTTGTACAACCATCATGTGTCGCTGACAGTTTTTTTGTCCTCGCTGGACTTCTGTTTTTTCTATGTTTTGGGTGGACTTCTTTGATTCACATAAGCTGCAAAACTGGTAAATATAATATATGTTTCTAACTGGAGCAGAATTGCTTTTTTGAAGTTCACTTCTTTTGAAGAAACAAAAGAAAATGAGCAGGACCTGCGTTATGATGCTCTTTCTTTTACTTTTGAAAAAGAAGCAGCCACTACGTAAAACCCTAGTTTTCATTCACGCCGACATTTCTGTAAGGGCTTATTGGCGCTAGGAATGCTCAACGCAAACATGTTGCATGCTTCGAACGCGCTTGTCTACTGAGGTTGCGTTGTTCGTTTGTTTTCCTTTACTCCTTCTCTTACCCCCCGGTCTTATTTCTGCTTTTAAGATGTAACGTTTTGTCGTGGACTTGCAGTTATGTGCATCGTGGGGTTGTAGTTTTGTGTCAAGTGTGTGTGGCCGCCTCTGTTTGAAGGAAATGGACTGGTTTTCGACGCGATGCATGATGATACAATTGAAAAAATCGATTTGTTCATATTCTGACGTCGTTTCTTCTTACCGGAAGGCGACGAGTGAACGAGCAACCTTCTTTTACATTGTAACTGATGTCGCAGTCTCATTTGAGGTGAAACTCTCGTTAAAGTGCCTTTTCTGAGCGTCTGTTTTGTTTGCACGTGGTCTTTCTTCTTGAATGTCTGCCTATAGTACTTTATTTTGAAATTTGGTAGTTGATTTTTGGTGACAGCGTTTAGACAAAAAAAATTGAGGCTGGCTAAGGCAACCATCGTTTGAGTGCTGATTGCGAGAACTTTTACGCGTCAGTGACCGCGTAAAAAACAAATTATGTTCCTATCTGTTGAGAAGCAGTGACGTCCATTATGACCTATAGTGTTTAAGACTTTCTTTTTCTGTAAGCCTAATCCTCTCCCATCTTCTTTCTTTCGCATACAAAATCTTTCATACTACTGACATGCATAAGCAGCTAAAATCTAGTTCTTCCGAACAAAATTCGTATTTCCCTTTCATCGCACACACTTCAAAATGTCGGACGCGAAAGAGTCTCGCCGGGTTGTTGTCTTCATCACGGGCTACGGTCCGTTTGCCAACGTTAAGGTCAACCCCAGCTCTGCCATTGCAAAACTCGTGGGCGAGGACCTGAAGCAGCAACCCTCCGTCGCCACCGTCCACGCCGAGCAGGAGCTGTCCGTGAGCATTAAGGCTGTCGGAGCCTACTTTGACCAGCTGGAGGGCGAAATCGAAAAGACAATCGCGGAGCACAACGGCAATGTGAAGATTCTCCTGTGCCATCTCGGCGTGCACCCGCAGCTGGACGGGCTTATCAAGGCGGAGGTGCAGGGTTTTAACGAGCTCTTCGCCAGCGTGCCGGATGTGGACGGCGTGGTGCTGAACCACGAGCCTATTATTCCCAGTGATGGCACTATTGAGGTGACGCTGGAGAGCTGGTTTGGCAAGGCCGGCACGCCGCAGCTTGACGACTTGGAAAGCTTGATCCGTCATCTGAACAGCGCGATTGAAAATTCGGCAGACTACAAGGCGGCGCAAGCATCCACCACGAGCGATGTTGTAGTTGTGGAGAAGTCGAAAGAAGGCTCGATGACGATGCCGACGTTTCAGCCACCTCACTGGGCCATCTCACGCGATGCGGGCCGCTACCTTTGCAACTGCGCTCTCTACCGCGCACTGCGCCTGCAGGAGAAGCACAAGGGTGTTGTGTACGGCATCTTCATCCACGTGACAGACCCGACGACGGGGAAGAAGGAGGAGAACAGCGAGCACGTGGTCGCCTACAACCCGACCATCATGGCGCAGGCCGAGGAGGTGAAGAAGTTTGTGCATGGCCTTCTTTCAATGATGACAAGCGCGTAAAAGTGAGCACGACATTCCAGGGTCAAGATCTGACAAAGCGAAGAAAACAATTTGTTCTTGTTTGAAGACAGGTTTTTTTTTTTTGCGATTATTTGTGACAGCAAATTTCGGTCAGCCTGTGTTTTACTTCTTCCTGAACTTCGTTCTTTTCATGTCACTAAGAACGTACTGTATCATCTATTTTCTCTATTTTATTGCAAGCAATTCAAGCTTGCTCTCTTGTTAGCGTCACTATCGTCTTCTCTAATTAACGTTAGTGTTTTGAAAAGGAACAGATATGCTGCCCACCTCGTTTTTTGGCGAGTTTTAAATTTTGTTGAGTTTCATCTAATCTCCAGTGGTGAATTAAGTGAATGACTATTTTGGCACCAGCAAAAGCACTCTGAGTGGGGCCAAAAAGACGGAAATCTGAGAATCTTCCACTCACCCCCTTGGCGTTGAGTCAAAGGTCAAACTTTGCCAACAACATACAAGAAATGTATTCCTTGTTTTTTTTTTTCTCTCACAATCTGCTTTCTTTCATCCATTTTCTCCACCTGAACATACACATTTTTCTTCTTCGTTGTCAAAGTCACTCCTCTTTCTTGTACTCGGTTTCTTGTTCGAGTGTTCTAGTTGTAGAATATAGCCGGCACGCAGCACAGCTGTCTCCATCGCTTCTAAACATTTTTCTTTTCTCTCTTTTGGTATCAATCGCCGTCGCAAGTTCCTGACACGCACCTGTATAAACATACTCATCAAAAACCTCAAACCCTTCAGCTAACTTGTTAAGCGCTCTTTTTAAAACTCTCAAAAGTACTACGCTACACTGCGTCCTGTCGCCTACACAAGCCGAGACTAAAACCTGTCTGTCTTTTTATGCAAGATCCGTCGCACAAGTGGTAACACAGGGCAGTAACGCACCTTTTTCGTAATCACTTGACCCTTTTTGTAAAAGAATTGCGGCTTCCTTTTTTAATTATTATTAGCCAAAAAGAGAAGTCTTTCTAATCTCAATCAACATTCTGTAATCGGCATCAATCTGTCTCCTATATATATATTTCACAAAAGCAAAGAAAAAAAAATACACAAATAATTTCACTGTTTCGCCCACTGGGTAGTAAACTTTTAAGCTTTCTTTTTAGTTGTTTATTTATACATAACGTACGACTTTTTGTTTGTGCTTCTATCTTTTCATCAAAACACTCTAAAGAAAATCTTGGTTTTCCTGTTCTATATCTTTGCATAAGGTGCACAGTTTTTCTTTTTTGGAATTGTAGACCTATCAGTAGTCTTGCTGTTTCCACTTTGTGTTTCTTTTCTGAACGGGAAAGCGGAAAGACCCATTCTCTTTTTTCTTTAAAGTGTACAGTACTTTCGATTTCGCTGCAAATTTTAATTTTTGCCGAAACTAAAAGTTGGACTGTGAGCTCTCTTTTCGGATATTAGACGAAATAAAAGAGCCAGTCTCACACATTGCTTACCGCTCGTGTTTTTTCATATCAAAGTGAAACCTGATTCTTAAAGTTCGTTCTGTTGTCAGCCTTGATACATTCGCACGCTGTTTCTAGCAGATCGACTTCAACAGAAGTTTCCTTTCAGCCCCCTTTTCCTTTTCGCCTTCTTAAAAAAAAAAAAAGATGATGCAGTCGCCACCGCCCTACGTGCCTGTGGTGGAGTACGTCCTCAAGGCACTGGAGCATCCCCCGTATATGTACGTAGCGAAGCTGGCAGCGTGCTGTACGATGCTTTTTCTGACACGCGAGAATCCGGAGCTGCTGCAGGAGCTGTGCCACAAGTGGGCACTGCGCTTCCGGCAGGACCGCACGAAGTTGATCAACTCCATTCGCAACCGCGCCTCCTATTGCGTGAATTCCCCAGAGGCGAGCACCGAGCTGGACGCGTCGGAAAAGGCGAACAGTGACGAGGGCAACGACGTGACCGATGGCGAGAACAGCAGCAGCAGGGACACGCAGCGGAACGAAGAAAATGAGGAGGAGGTGCTGGGCGGCATGCGGTGTTGTGACCCCGACACCGCCGTTGAGCATCTGCTGTCCATCCTCAACACGCTGGTCCCCATGTACTTTTCGTGGAACTGGCACCGAGCGGACTATGTGATTCAAATCAACAAAGAGTACGAGGCGTATGTGCGAGAGTTTATTCTGCCCGTCTGCTCTGCGCTCGCACCAGAAGAGGGTGTCGACGACGAAGAGCACACGCCGTGGCTCCTGCCACCGCACACGTACCTTGACGCGTCGCAGAGCACCTCGGGCTTCTACTCCCCCACCTCTGCGGGCAACCAATTCCCACCGACGAAGGCAACCGCTGCGACAGAGGTGCGTCACGGCATCAGCTACCACCCTACCACCGGTGGGTCCGGAGGTGGCATCTCGACTACCCTGTCAAAGTCCGGTCTGCCACTGAGCGCTTCTGCCTCCGCTGCTGCCGGGGCGCCGACGGAGCTGGAAGGCCTTGGGTGCTCGTGCATCCAAAACCACTTCACCAACACACCTACGGGCAGGAAGAGCATGGATCGCCATACCACCTCTGCCGGCAGCGGTGGCGTTGGCGTGGTGGGGGCGAGCCCGCTGCCAAAGTTTTCACCGCTGCACCCGAGTTTCAGCAATACAAACTACAGGGACCTGCCGTTCAAAAATTCATCGCTGGGCTCCGCGCCTGCAGCGGCCACCCCGACCGGCAGCGTGGGCGGAACGGCGGCGGGGACACCGACTTCGAGCGCCATGCAGTCCGTCCACGCACAAGCCAGCAGCGGCACGGTCAGCGTGCCCGCCATGTCCCCCAACGTCATGTCCGCCGGTGTCTTCAACACGTCCGCGGTGTACGGCCTGCGCTTCCTCACCCTCGGCACCTACAACGCGGCGCTGCGGCACAACACGCGCGGCCTCGTGACCGTCTTCCACGCCAAGTACTCCGTCCGCAGCAACGAGGTGATCGAGGCGCTTCAGAAGATCGCGGCGAAGCGGCTGCTAAATCCGATGCCGACCATCGCCGTGGTGTACGCCGTGGCGGAGCCGGAGCTGTCGACGCTGTATAAGGTGAGCTGGTTCCCCACCATCGTCTACACCCCACCGCTGTCGAGTCAACACCACCACAAACGCAGCGGGAAGAGCCTGTCCGCGTCGCAGGTTCTCGGCGAGGGCGAGGGCGGCCGCGGCCGGCTCTCCGTGGCGACGAAGCGGCACTCGAAGCTGTCGCGGCGCACCCACTCTCACTCACACCGCCGCAGCCGTCACAGCACGCAGAGCGCCACCGTGACGCAGCCACAATCCGTCGTCTCACGCCCGCTGAGCGGCAGCGACTCGCAGCTTGACATGGCCCCAACCGCGCAGCCAACCCCCACGCCGGCAGGTGCAGGGGAAGGGGAGAAGTTGGCTGCTACCCCGACCAGCAACGGCGGCCTCTCGCAGAACGGCAGTGGCGGGGCGGGGCAGTACGAAGAGGAGGAGCGCGCGAAGTGGGAGTCGCCAAGTCGAGACGCGGCCACGCCGGCAAGTCGACGCAACTCTGAACTCGTCAGCGGGGCAACGAACGCGTTACCCGCCACTACCACCACCACCACCACCACTGCTACCAACACCTCTTCTCCCCATGTCGTGCTGCCGCTGAACGCGCTTCCGGCAAACAAGATTACACAAGCAGCGATTGGAAACACGCCAATGGCGTCGCTCAACGTGCCGGCGGCCACCTCAGCCCATCTCAGTCCCTCCGTCCCGACCAGCCGCTTCGACAACTCTTCCGTCTCGCTCCCGTCCGGCGTCAGCGGCCCGCTCTCCGCCGCTGCCCCCATGACACCCACCCCCACCGAGCTTCTCTTCGGCATCTCCGTCGAGGACACGTCGATGCCGCCAATGCTGCTCGACCAGACCCCGCAGCGGACTCAAGACCCGCACCGCCGACACCGCAGCGGCGGCAGTGTCGACAACGGCAGCCTCGCCAGCAGCGACAACGACAACGTGATCACTCCACCACATCAGCAGCAGCAGCAGCAGCAACAAACGCCGACAGCGACGCAGGCTGCGGCGGACACGGTGGGGCCCTGCCCGGCTCACCACCAGCCCCTCCTCGATTCCGTGCAGCACGACGGACACGTCATCTACCCCTTGCGTGGTGACTTGACGGTGCCGGCGCTGGTGGAGTGGATCAGCGCACGAGGGGCGAGTGTGCCGCGGCTGGGCAAGCTGCGCGACGTATCCACCTGCCTCAAGTCCATCCGTCAGGAGGAGAAGTTTAAGCGCTACCGCGAGCTGCACTCGGCCGTCGTGACGCTGCGGCGATTGCAGGGGCAGGGGAATGACCTGTCCGCAAGCGGCAGTGAGGCCGGCGGTTCCAGTCCCGCTTCTCGGGCGAGCGGGACGGCAACAAACGGCAAATTCACGTCGTCGTCGCAGCAGCAGCAGCAGCAACCGGAGAGGCCTCTTTTCATTTTCCTTGGCGGCGGCATGGCGGCTGGCAAGACCACTGCGGTGGCTGCCTTGGCAAAGAGTAGCTGGTGGCAGGGCCACAAGGAGCAGAGTGTTGTCGTCAACGCAGATGAGTTTAAGCTGCCGCTGGAGTGCGAGATGTCCTCCGTCGAGGCGCACAAGCACAGCACCCGCGCCGCGGAGAACTTGCTCGTAAAGGCGGTAAACCAGGGGCGGAGTATCGTGCTGGACGGCACAATGATGTGGAAGCCGTTTGTGCAGCAGGTGGTGGCCATGGTCCGGGTGGCACACCTTACGCTCTTCAAACAGGGCCCGGGCTACGACCCGAAGACGAAGACGGAGCAATACTTTCTGGCGGACAAGAAGCGACAGCCGGCGCTGGTGTACCCGTACAAAATTATCTTCCTCGGCATTACCGTCGACGTCGAGACGGCCGTCCCGCGCGGCTTTTTGCGCAAGTTCTCCACCAACCGCGGCGTGCCCATCTCGATGCAGCTGCGATCTTTTAAAATGTTCTCCGAGAACTTCGCCGATTACGTGGCGATGATGGACGAGACGACCTTGTACAACAACAACGTATTCGTGGATTTGGAGAAGGGTGAGCTTCCGCCGGTGATGGCGGAGTGCAATGAGGAGACAAAAAACAAGCTCCTGATCCATGACGAGGCGGCCTTTCAGCAGTTTGTGCGTCAGCAGCAGATCAACGAGAACGCGGACAACGCCATGCAAGTTTACCCCTCGTCACCGGTGATGACCGACTACACGCTTCCAACGGGGGAGGAGAAGCCGGCGGCGTCGCCATGAGGGAGGTGACGAATTGATCGTCACTACGCATCGGTGAAGTCCATCTTCTCTCAACCTTTCTCAAAACTTCCCAAAAAGAAAATGTTTAGCCTTTGCTTTTTTTTTTTTTAACGGTGTTGTTGAATAAATGCAGGTTTTCTCGTAAAACACAAAAGTTTTTTTTCTTCTTTGTAAAAGAAGATCATTTATATTCTGCATTCACTAATTCTTATTATTATTATCACCTTAATTCAATTTTTTTCTCCTTGTTTCTTTTCTAAAGCAGGTTGTTTTGTGCTGTTGCTTCTGCATACATCCATCCATCTTTATTGGCAAGTGTGTGTAACATCAAAAGAAGAGTTAAAAAGAATTGGAAACAATCAAAAGCTGGATAAACAAAATCTTAGCTCTTTCTTTGCAGTTAAAAAGTGTTTTTTTTTTTTCTCACTCGTAACCCAAGAGACTTAATTTGAAGAAATCAAAATTATGTGGGAAAGACTTTTAGCAGAGTATCTGAGTATAATTAGAATACCCATTCATTCTTTCCTATCCTACCTGTATTGTTCATCCTCATCTAAATATCGTCTATTTTTTTGTTTTTCCTCGCTTGCAAAAACAGGGTTTTTTATTAGTATCCCATCATTCCTGCCTCTTCGGCTTCCATAGAGACTCAAGCCCGCTCACATAACTGAACGCAAAAGCAAATTGGCAGCAAAAAAGTAGCGTTCATCAACAATTTAGGCTTCGTTCCGTCTTTTCTTTTAATTATCTCTCTGTTCCAACACACCTCAACATATCTATCTTGAAAGCTCTGCGCGTGGCTACGCTCTTCACGCTCCTTGTAGCCCTCCTCTATAACCCTCCTTTATTACTTTCACGAGTCATCATGTCCAGCCGCTCTCTTCGCCGCGCTGGCCTGGACTTCAGCCGCCTGCAGCAGGCCGTCGCCGACTCCGATCCCGTCATCGTCTCCGCTGACAATGCCGATGCAAGTGGCAACACAAAAGACGGCGACGTTTTTCACTGGCGTGTCGTCGTCAACCCGCCGGGTGCCAGCGTGTACGCCGGTGCCACCTATACCATCCTCTTCACTCTCTCCCCGGAGGAGTACCCTTTCAAGCCACCGAAGGTGCGAGTGCTGACGCCCATCTTTAACCCCATGGTCTCCGACGTCGGTGGCGTGTGTGAGGCGTTGCTGGAGAACGAGGAATGGAAGCCGACGACACCCGCCCCGGACTTTGTGAAGAAGGTGGTGAACTCGGTGTTTCTCGATTTTAAGAAGTATGACATCCTCAATAGTGTAGCGGCGGAGGTAATGACGACCAAGTCGCCCAGCGATTTCAAGAAAGAGGTGGATCGCGTGCGGGCAACGTCAAAGAGCTGAAAATGAAACAAGACATTAAAATCGGCCATGAGAACTTGTTGATCGCAGTCATGAATGCGAAAGGAGGCTGGCTGATTCTTTTGGCTGTAGCTCTTTTCAGGGCTGTGTTTCTTCTTCGCTTTGTTTCTTTTGAATCAGTAGTTGTTGGCATGCGATATGTTGGCTTCTTCTACGTTTTGAAGTAGCTTTCGACGGTTTTGTTCCCTGTATGACGTGTGTGTTCGGGATTCTGGCCGTACCATTCTCTTTTTATACACTGCAGCTCAAAAA
>MDUD01006725.1:0-11566 GCA_002216565.1 Crithidia mellificae | reverse complement strand
TTTGTTTGCACGGTAGTTGATCTCGCTTCTGCGGAATAGGCCGATCTTCTGCGCCACACATAGGTCTGAGAAAGCGCGTGTTGCTTCACTGCATTTTTTCTTCTGTGCTCTTTTTCTGCATTTTTTTTCTGTAACCTGACAGCTTTTGATCTGCGCTTTTTTTCCTTTTAAACTGAGTGTTCTTGTCGTTTGCGTTTTTGCGTGCCACCGCCTTAGCGTTCCGCTATCCTGTGCTCTCAACAACAAATAAAAGCAGTTCTTTTTGTCTCCGTTTTATTGCTGTTACCCTCGTCCCACTCTAGCAAGCCGCTTTGCCGCTTTACATCGTTTCCTTTTTTTTTCTTTAATTTACAGTTTGCTTTTTGCTTCCATCTTTCTTTCTCCTCTTCAGACGCCCGCTTTCTCTTTTTTCTTTCCTTTTCACAAGCACGACCGCACATACTAAAGCAACAATGGGCGTTGACACGATCCCTGCGTCTCCTGGCCATTTCAGGAACCACTACTCGCTTGGCGAGCAGCTGGGCAAGGGTGCGTACGCAGTGGTGTTTCAGTGCACCCACCGCGAAACAGGCACCGTGTACGCTGTGAAGGTGGTGGACAAGACGAAGGCCGGGCCGAAGGACATTGACGACATTACACACGAGATCAACGTGATGGGCCACATTGGCTACCACCCGAACGTGGTGCAGATGATTGAGTACTTCTCGACGGAGCGTCATTTTTACATCATTCTAGACTTGCTGACTGGTGGCATGCTGTTTGACCGCATTGTGCAGCTGAAGCACTACAGTGAGAGCGACGCGTCTGTGCTGGTGCGCAACGTCCTCTCCGGCCTGGCCCACATCCACTCCAAGGGCATCATCCATCGTGATCTGAAGCCGGAGAACCTGCTGCTCCGCCACCAAGTCTCCGAGTCGAGCTCCCTCAGCTCCCACCTCACTGATGTTTGCCTTGCGGACTTTGGTTTGGCGGGGTACGTGCCCAGCACGACCTGCTGCGGTTCGCCGTCTTACATCGCGCCGGAGGTGATCAACGTGGGTTACTACCGCACCCGCAAGGAGCCGTACGACACCAAGTGCGACATTTGGTCCATCGGCGTTATTGCGTACATTTTGCTCAGCGGTAAGATGCCATTTCACGGCCGCAGTTTCAAGGAGACCTTTGAGTGCATCGTCAGCAACCGCTGGTCCTTCAACAGCGACACGTGGAACAGCGTCTCACCGGACGCGAAGAAGTTCATTGAGGCCTGCCTGACACCGGACCCCGCTGCCCGCCCGTCAGCGCAGGTGCTGCTGCGCCACCCGTGGCTGGCGGAGAGCCAGTCGAATGTGCATCTCGAAAGCAGCCTGGACATGCTCCGCAAGTTCAACGCGCAGCAGAAGGTGCGCGCCGCCGTGCGGGTGTTCTGCTGGACGCAGAGTCTGCTGGGGCCGCTGGATTGGACGCCGCCGTTCATGCGCTTCCTGCGCCACACCGACAAGTACTCGACCGTGCTGACCCATCAGTCGCAGACGGACCCGAAGAAGGTGCACACCATCGACTTTGGCAAGGCACTCGACCACAACAAGCCGGGGTGGCGGCTGCAGGACTGCTGCACGTGCCCCTCCGAGAAGGTCTGCCGCCACATCCAGAACGTGCACGAGTACCTCTTTGTCGGCAAGCGCTCCATGGAGGTGTACCCGTTCATTGACGAGCTGCGGATGATGCGCGAAGAAGCCGAGGACGACCTCAGCGAGAACCCTCGCGACGTGGACGCCAAGGCGCGTCTGGACAAGGTCAACCATTCCATTGAGGCGGCCTGCGTCTTCTCGGACGAGCTGGCCAAGGTGCCAGAGTCGGATCTGAAGCCGAACCTGATGCTCGACGGCTCCAGCAACTCCCTGTTCCGCAAGTCTGGCGGCTCCAGCACCGTGGTGGAGTCGTGGAACGACAACGAGCGCAAGGTGGCGCAGAACGCGGTGCGCAAGATGGCGAACAACTTCCGCGCTCACAAGACCGGCGGCAACGCCACCGCCCCCGCCAGCGCGCCTGCGCCTGCGCCACCGACCCGGGCAAGTCCCACCGCTGCTCGTCCGCAACTGTCCCCAGCTGCTGGCTCAAAGACGTCCTCTCCGGGTTCCACTCGGGCTCCATCAACCAAGGTGCCGAGCACGAAGCGCTGCTAACCAAAACGTAAGTATCATATAACTCTGTAGCAAAGATGAGTGGTAAGAATGGTGAAGGTGCGTAGAGGCAACGCAAACAAAGCGGAAAAAAATGCAAACAAAGGAAATAATTTGCAAGGTTAACGTTCTTATCTACCCGGAACATCGTGAATTAGCTGTTAAAGAAGAGCACGGCTAGGTGACACCCATGTCGCGCAGCATTTGAGCGAGACTACACAATAGTATATAAAGCTCAAAATTTAAACTTTTTCTTTCTTCCCTAGCCGTAAGAGAAAACCCTGTTGTCTTTAGTCTACTGTTCGAGCCAACTCTATGCCTGCGGCTGCTTTTCTCTGACTGTATTTGTTTTTACTCACAAGCCTGTCTTTAAACAAAGCAGGTGTGCATCAGGAAGGCTTAAATGTCGTTTGTAAGTGATATATATATATATATTTCTCCCTATTTATGTGTACTGTTGAGTAAGTACAGTGCTTTTCGACCTCACGTTTTTTTTTCGTGCTGTGCGTGCCTGTGGATGATCGGGCTTTGCAGTTGAAAAAGTTGCCAAACAGGGCATAACGCTTGCTGCTTCTCCTCTGTTTTTTTTTCTCCTTTTCTTTGCCCGTGGTTCGCGTATGTTGTTTTCTGCGGCGATCATCTTTTGCCACTTTTCTTTGTCTATTCTCTTTCATTTAATCGCAATCATGCTGTAACAACGGGCTGCACCAACGAGCAGAGACTTTTTTTTTCTTTTTTCTTTTCTTTTTTACCGTGCATGGTCCGCTTACGGACACAGCGCAACGACCTCCGTAGCCAACGGATAAGATAATAAAGTAGCTTCGAGCGTGTTACAAAACTGAGTTTATACTCTTTTTCCTCTCTTCCGTAAATGATGGAAATTGAAAGAATAAAACGCTGTTGCTTCTCTCTTAATCGTCTAAATTTCTCTTTTTCTGCGCGATGACGTGCAGCACACAGACACACGCGCCGATTCGTGTAGATTCATGAAGCTCTATTCGTGTACGTTTTGTGGGCGTGGTTGTGTGGAAGACGTGTTGAAGTATCGTGAAGGGGAGCTTCTTGTATCAGCTGTACGTTTGATATATCCCTATAAACTGAAACCATGTGGTTATGCTATTGAGATTGTTGTCTTCGTTTCTTCTTGCAGCAGAAATTTTTTTTTACCCTTTCAAAGATGGGGTTTGCATGAGTGAGCTAACAATTAAAACGAAAAAAAAAAAATAAACCTTCAGTTATAAACTGGTGGAGTGAAAAGCACGTTTTGCTTTTTCTTCGAAAGATGTGAATTTGACACGTTGCTCCCATTGATGAAGAGTACCGACTTACCGCGGTGCCGCCTAAAAACGGCAGGGCTTCATCGGTATATTCTCGCCAGCTCACCTGGTCTGAAAAGAAAAAAAGAGAGATTTCAGGTAAACAAGCGCTTTGCCCTTGCCCTTCCAGGTCAGACAAACAGTGGATGAATTATTGCAGCTGCGACAAGCCGTTGCCAGTTAAAAATACGACTGTTCTAGCTGCCAACCCTCTGTTTTTTCATCCCGAAGCTCCATGACCCACGTTGCCTTCTTCTTTCAAAAGTGACGCGCAGATCATTTGGGTTTGCGGTATTTCCTCAACTTTTTCTATCCTTGTGTCTTGTTTTCTTCTTTCTTGAAATACTCGACTTGAAATCTAGTTGTGCTTTTGTCGTCTTTTGTGGCGGCTGTGACTTAATTTTTTTTTCAAGACTGAATTGTTCCAAACGCTAGGTCTGCAATTTGAGTTTGCAGCGCAACTAGATTCACTTCCATACCTCATACGCTTCAATTGGATTCTTTTCAGCACTATATTTTTATTAAATACATACGCATACACACACCCTGAAGAACACGTTTGTGCAGCCACACAATGATGCGCTGCAATATCAGTCAACGGGTGCCGCAGCACCCCGTGGTGTCTATCAAGTCTGGTCACGTCTTTGAGCGCAGTCTCGTGGAGAAGTACATTGATGAACACGGTCGCTGCCCCATCACCGGGGAGCCCCTGCGAAAGGAGGATTTAGTGCCGGTGCAGGGGGCTCAGCCCGAGAACGGCATTGCCGCCAACGGCAGCCTCGGTGCCGCCTCCGTCCCCACCCTGCTGGAGCGTCTGCAGGCGGAGTGGGAAGGGGCCGCGCTGGAGCAGTTCACGCTGCGGCAGCAGGTGACGCAGATGCAGCAGGAGCTGGCCCACGCCCTTCAGCAGTACGACGCCGCCTGCCGCGTGATTGCGCGACTGAGCAAGGAGGTGGCCACGCTTCGCGGAGAGGCCACGGCGGCCGCGGGGGAGGCGGAGGCTGCCGCCGCGGTGGTGCCACCAGCTGTATTGCGCGTGATGGACGACGTCGAGGCGGCGGAGCGCAAGAGCCGCAAGCAGCGCAAGTCGTCTGCGGCCGCCGCGGCCAGCAGCCCGCAGCAACTCGCGGAGGCTGGCCACTGGAGCGTGGGGGCGGCGACGGCCTCGGCGGTGCGGGTGGCGGCTGCAGGGGACGGGGCGAGCCTCTACGCGAGTCAAATCACCGGCGATCACGCGGTGGTGCGCTACGGGCTGCGCAGTCAGGCAGAGGAGAGCCGTGGGGTGGGACACACCGCCGCCGTGCACACACTGACTACTCTTTCCGCACACGATGCCGCCGTGTCGGCTGCCGAGGATGGCACGGTGCGGGTGTGGCGAGCGAAAGGGTCGGAGCTGCACTGCGGCCAAACGCTGCGGTACGCCGGTGGAGTGGCGGCGATGGCGCGGCGCACCGTGGGGGACGCCTACGTGCTGTGCGGGGCCGCAGATGGCAGCCTCCACCTGTCCGAGCTGGAGCAAGGCACGCACGTCGTGTCGACTGCCCCCCTCGTGCGGTCACCTTCCGGGCTGACGTGTGTGGAGCTGCACCCCTACGCCTCCCTCGCCGCGGTGGCCCTGCAACCCGCTGATCTGCAGCTGTGGGATGTGCGGGCAATGGCCGCCAACACCATCGTCGCCCTCCCACCCAGCAAGAGCGCCGTGCACCGCAGCACCGTCGCGTCCGCCGCCTTCAGCGCCGACTGCGTGTCCCTCGCCGCAGGTCTCACCGATGGGTCGGCGCTCGTGTGGGACCTTCGGCAGGTGTCTGCGCCGGTGGCAGTGCTGCCAGCCAACGCAGCGTCCATCCCCGCCACGGTGCGGTACGCCGCGGATGGTCGCACGCTCTGCGTGGGCGGAGCCGGGATCGCGCTTTACACAGCTCCAAGTGCATCGGCAGCGAGCACGGAGCCGCTGGTGACGGCAGGTTCGTCGAACGGGGCGGTGTGCGACGTCTGCTGGACGCCGGATGGTGCCAACGTGGTGAGTGGATTGGTGGACGGCGTCGTCCGAGTGTACTCGACTGCCGCGTAGTAGTTTTATTTGTTTGTAATTGTTTGTTTGCACGCCTCTCTTCATTTCTCATTGCGGACGGTTGTGGTGCCGAAGATATACCGCGAAAGAGAGAGAGAGAGAGCGGAGTGGAGCGTATGTCTCATAGTGAGCCGTCAGACCTCGTCTGTCAAATTTTTACCAGACGTAAAAGGTGAGTGAGGCTTTCAAGGGAGGCGAAGGTTACATTGACCCGCCAGCTCTGCAAGTTTCTGTCGCGTCTCCTTGATAGTCCAGGAGCTTGGTGTTTGGCTTACGTTTTGTTAGCTCCGCAATTTTGTATTTTCTACGCTGTTATGCAATGTCGTGTAATAATAAGAACAATAGAAAGACTCCATCTAGTCAAAACAAAAAAAGGAAAGGCAGATCAAGCGAAGAAAAATGGCGGCGTTTTAACTCTATTGTTTTGCAACAGATTAACAGGATTCACTTGTATTTGATAAAAACATTTCAAATTGGCAGAGTTTTGGCGAGCAATTACCTTCGGGGCTGAAACTAAGCAGATCTCTCAATTCGCCAAACAACGCGTTTCTTTCTATCGTCATGTTTCAATTTTCTCTTCTTTTCCATGCTTACACTAATTCTTTGTTTTTTGGCTTTTCGTCTTAACTACCTTGTAGTTTAGTTGAAAAATTGAGGGGTCGAAAATAAGTATCGCGTTGCCTGATTTACATGCTGCCCTGATCGCCTTACTTTGGCAACAACATCGACACGAGAAAGAAGAACGACATAAAATAGTATCGAAAGGCTTTTTTTTTGTCAATCCTGATTGAAAAAACAACAACATTGTTATCTCAACTTCGCATAAAAAGATACATTTCTCCCTCTCTGCTCCATGCGCACACCCACCTCACCCACCTCCCCAAGTAGACGGGGGTCTTATTTCCTGGGTTCTTCCACCTTCTCCGTTTACGAGGAGATGGCGCGGCAACTCCGGGAGGAAGGCTGGCGCCGCAAAACAGAGCGCGGAGTGGCCACCGCGGACCTCATCCTGGGAGATCGCTTCCAAATTCCCTACTCTCTCTTGCGCGGCGAGCGGATGGCCCTCTCGTCGCTTTTCCACGGCACGCGCTGGATCAACTACTTCGAAGGCTCGCACCGTCTCACGCTAAAGGCGTCCATGGTGCGGCTGATGAAAGAAACCGACACGCAGTGGGCAAGCTGGCTGCCTGAGTCGTACGCGATCGGCGGCGATCAGCTGAAGCGCGAAGATGAGCGGCAAACGCTGTTGGAAGCGGTGACGGCGCAGCCTGACACCGTCTGGATTGTGAAGCCGAGCAGCGGAGCCAAAGGGCGTCACATCATCCTACTGCACGCCGCAGAGGTGCCGGAGTGGCTGGCAGAACTGTCGGAGTCTCGCAAGGCGATGTACGTCGTGCAGCGCTACGTCGACCGCCCGCTGCTGCTGAGCCACAACCGTAAATTTGATATTCGGGTGTGGGTGCTGCTCATAAGTCCGTACAGCATCTACGCCTACGCGCAGGCGAGCTGCCGGACGGCCAGTGCGCCGTACGACATGTCAGACATCAAAGACGTGCATGCCCACCTGACGAATCACTGCTTGCAAACGAACGCCGAGCACTTTGGCGAGTACGAGGAGGGAAATGAGATGTGGCTGCCGCAGCTGCAGACGTACCTGACCTCCATTGGGAAGCCAGACGACGTTCTCGTGACGACGGTGCTGCCGCGGGTGTCGCAGCTCGTCACGCGAACCCTCGTAGCGATGATGCCAGAGATGGCGGTGCCTTCCACAGAGGCGTACCGCTGCTTCCAGCTCTTTGGCTACGACATCATCCTTACCGAGGATCTGGAGGTGAAGCTGCTGGAGATCAACGGCTCGCCTGGCATTGCGGACCGCTTCCTGCAGCCTCTCGTGCGCAGCATGCGTGGGTTGCTTGGGGCTGACTTCCGAAGTAGCGCTGCCTCGACGCCAGTGGAGGGTGGTGGCAACAACAACAACAACAGCAGCAGCAGCAATGCGGCAGGTGCAGTGTCGCCTACGTCGGCAATGCGAGAATGGCGCCTAGACGACGACGGCTTTGTGCTTCTGTGGAAGAAAGGGGACGCTGTTCCGCCAGGCCTTTTAGGAGTGCAGTAATAGACCACGTTTTTAGTGTTTTTTTTTTTGTGTTCTTTTCTTCGCTGTTCACCTTCTGAACAAAGCCTTTGCTTTTGTTTTTTGGAGGTTTATTGCACTCGTTACGAACGAGCACGTCTCGATCTTGTTTCAACTTTTTTTGCACGTGCATAAATCAAAATTTATTTTACCCGCTTCTCTTTCGTACCTCGCTCTTTTTTTTCCTCTGTTGAAAGTTTACTTCTTTTGCCTCATCATTGCGCCGCTTTCCTCACTTGAGTAGCAAAAAATGCTAGTAAAGAAACACAAACTCTCGTTCTCCCAGTGCTAGCAGTCACATAATAAAGTCGTGTATGAAACGTCGCTACAGAATGACCACCACAGCATCCTTTTCTGGTTTCTGCTCTTCAATTCGATCAGTCCTACAAACTTGATTTGTGCGTTACTATCGATCCAATTTTTCTCTTCAACTCTACTGACCTTTACCTTTTCTTTGCGCCGCTAAGTTGTTCTCTCAATCAAAATCACTGGAAGGTTTGTCAGCCATTCTTTTCTAATCAGTCAATTTCACGCTGCACCGCTTTACTGCAGCTGGAATTTAAATTCTATCATTTTTTTTTCCGCTTATCCTATTTCGAATTTTATTAGACGAGTCGCGATGCCCGCCAAGCGTGTTGGTGTAAAGCGCGCCGCAGAGCCGATTCAGCCGGAAAAGGCAACAGCGGCAGAACCCGCAGCGCCGACGCCGTCTGCGCCGTCTGCGCCGACCGCGCCAGAGGTTGAGGCAGCGCCGAAGGTCATCATGTCGCACGCACAGCGACGCAAGCTGAAGAAGCCACCGGTAGTCGTGACGGCGGAGATGAAGGAGAAGGCGCGGGAGGAGACACGAGAGCTGCGCAAGTATCTCCGCATGCTCAAGTCCAACGGCGCGCGCCGCAAGGTGGCAAAATTCAATGAAAAGCGTCAGCGCGAGACGGATGAGAATGAAGAGGCCATCAACGCTTTCGATTCGGACTACCGCCCACGGAAGAAGGGCCGTCGTATGGAGTGAGGGGAAACAAATTGTGCGGCGTCGCTAAGGTGAGTGCGCTAGTAACAAGTGACTCCACACATATATGTTTATTTATTTAATTATAAAAAGCCAGATACCGCGCAACTTTCGCAGTTGCTGGTGTTTAAGATCGATTAATTCAGCTTACTTATTTAAGTTTTGCTTAAGCAATAAAAAGAAAAAAAGCGTGTTCAGGGTCCGCATCGGCAAAGGCTTTGCGGGTGAACAAGCTCGACATCAAATGAAATCACAAACGCCAAACTAGCCTTTTTTGATAAAAAAGGAATTCTGGTACTTTACAGTCAAAGAGCTGCGGACTGTGTTGTGTTGCGAATGAAAGGCTTGCACAGCTGATGCGAAAAGCTCTCTTGAAAACAGCTCATCATGCTCCACCAGCGTGAACAGCAACAAAAAGAGTGCTTTCACCCCCAGACCCTTTTAAGCTTTCAGTCGAAGCCCAAATAAAGCTTCAGTCAATATCAACTCTCCACATTCTTTTCTTGGCGTCTTTTTTATCCACTTCTCTGCTTTTCTCTGCTTGACTCTTTTGGCAACTCGACTAAAGGTGCCCGACTTAAAGGCCGTGCTTAACGTCTAACTAATCTTGAGTTGACCTGCTAGATCTCGTGCGGTTGCAGCTACAGTATTTACCTAGTTTTTTTTATTTTCTGTCGCCGCTACTTTCAAGCACTTCCCCCTTTTCTGTGCTGCACAATTAAGGTTAGTTGAGCACGTTTTTCTCACTGTGATATTACACTTTGAGCGCTGCGCGGGGTGCATCAACTTTTTCTTTCCCTCTTTTTTTCCCTGTCTCTGCGAGTGCTGAGCACGAGGAGGTCACGTCTACTTCTTCAGACGCAAGAAAAAACTCTTCAAAGTTCAACTTTTATAGCTCGCAGTCTCAAAATTGTAAATAGATATCATTTGCCTTTATTCTTTTCCCCTCTTCCACTTTGTACGCTTTTAACACATTAACAAACCGAAGAATCCTTTCTCAGTGAAAAGGCTGTAATTTTTCCCTTCGAATTACTGTTTTTTTTTTTCAACTTTGTTGTTGTTGCCCATGAGCTCGGCCTCTAAGTCCAACCGGCGTGCCGACGGCGGCGCAGGGGAGATGACGGATGCCCAGCGCGGCCTCGCAACGAGTCAGCGCATGCGTGAGATGGAGGCGACGCCGATGGAGCACCTCGCCCAGCAGCGCTACGCCTTCACAGCTCCGTCGAAGCCGCACCGCAACGGACGGCAGACGACGACGCCACCGACTGGCCGCGTGTCCGCTGCCGCCTCGACGGGACGCCGTCGTCGCAGCGCAGATCCGCACGCGCCGGTCCGCGCCGTCCGCATCCCGCGCGCCATCACGCAGCTGCTCAGTGGCCGGCTCGCCACCACGGCGGGCGGGGCCACCGGTGAGGAGAGCAAAGCGACTACCACCGTTGCGAAGGCCGCGCAGTGCGCCGTGCACGAGCGCATTGGCCTCCTCTACCACCCACTGGCCACCGCCCGAACCGCCTTCGGGGAATCGGAGATGGAGGCGCGGGGGCGGCCTGGCAGCGGCGATGGCGCGCCGTCTTTGCAGGGCGGATCGGGGCTACCCGGGTCGGCAGATGCGGTGGATGGCGCCGCGGCGGACAAGGCCTACTTCGACCTCGCCGACTTCGACGCCGTCGTCGATGACCTGCGGACGCCGGAGGAGTGGGTGGCGTGTGGCGGCGCGGACGGGACGGCGGCTACCTCGCGCTACTTCGACGCGGCTAACGGCGGGGAGGTGGTATGGCGGCCGTGCCGGGTCACCGACTACGATGCGGCGCAGCGACTCTTCTACGTGCGGTGGGCCGACGGCACGGGGCGGTGGACGCGGCGGCTAAACTTGCGCTTTGACGAGGAGGACGTGGAGCGGTGGGAGGCGCGCGTGCGCCGCGCCGACGCGTACCGCAGCGACACGGAGGCCGCCGTGCGGCAGGAGCTTTACCTGCAGTCCATCCCTGACGACTGCGTGACTCCGATTGATGAGGCGCAGATTGAGCGAGTGCTGCGGTCTGTTGCCACCCGTTTCCCCGTGGCACAGCTGCACGTCATCCAGTCCATGACCGAGGAAGCGGAGGCCACCTACTACCGCGCGATGAAGTTGGCCGTGCACGCCTACAACATGCGCAGCGCGTCGGAGCAGCGGCGGCTGCGTGGGGCTGACCTGCCCTTACCGACGGTGTCTGCCCAGCCCTCCCTGCGTGGTCTGCGCGGTACCATCGACACGCCGGTGCCGAATTTTCAGGCGGCACGCGCGTTCCTGGCGGAGAACTGCTTTCAGGTGCACGCCCTCATCCAGGAGACGCTCTACGGCGTGCACACGCTCTGGAACAGCTACAGCAAGGAGCTGCTGTGCACGCTGGACTACCCAGCCACCGCGCTGCCGCTGCAGCTCACCGCCTTTGTTTCCGGGCAGGAGGAGCACGCCACGGCTGTTGGGGAGCGCCTGAGGGGCGAGTGGTCGTCCACGGTGCAGTCCACGGTGCAGAACAACCTCGACGCTTACTTCAACTTCTACGAGGACAAGATGGAACGCTACCGCGCCAGCCGCATGTTCCGCTTTGTGCAGCTCGTCAACGTCATGATGAACACGCAGCTGCGGGCCCTCGTCGTGCGGTCACTGCAGTCGTATGCAGACTACGTGGAGAAGTTCCGCGTCGCGCACGGCGATGACGCGACAGGTGGCAACAAGGGCGCCGAAGGTGCGCCGGAGGAGGAGGCGGGTGTTGCCGATCTACCCGAGGATGTGGCGGAGCGGGCGTACTGGGCGGAACGCGTGGCGGCGCTGGAGGCACAGCAGCCGCATTCACCAACGGACACCACCAACGCCGCCGGTGCCCCAGCCGC
>MDUD01006710.1:0-11371 GCA_002216565.1 Crithidia mellificae | reverse complement strand
TTTTTTACATTTTAATATCATAGAATCAATCTCAGGGTTGTCGTTGAAATACACATCAAAAATATATTCTGGGTGTTTCGGTTTCTGTGCTTCAAATATTTTTCTTCCTTCCTGTGTGTGCATCTGCTTTTATTCCACTAGACATTTAGCAAGATGTACCCCGCAGGTGCCATGTACGCGGACATGTACCGCGCCAAGACCAACGCGCAGCCCGCCAAGCCGAAAGACGAGACGCCAGCCGCCCCAGTGCACAACTCCTTCGAGGACCCCCAGCAGCTGTACGGCGGTCCCTACACACAGCAGGTGGCGCAGCAGCCTCCATCGCCCATGCATCCTCAACAACAGCAGCAGCAGCAGCAGCAGGCTGGTTCGGCCTCGAGCTACCCACCTCAAATGAGCACCAACCCCTACGAACAGCAGCAACAGCAGCAGCAGCAGCAGGGGTACCCGGCGGCACCATACGGCACGGGCAACCCGTACAGCGGTGGCTACCCGGCCTCGTCACAGCAGCAGCCACAACAAGGCTACCCAGCTGGAGGACAGGGCTCGGCCTATCCCCAGCAGCCACAGCAGGGCGGTTACCCTGCTTACCCACCGCAGCAGCAGCCCCCTGCACAGCCGCAGCCGCCTCAAGGCTACAATTATGCGCCGCCTGGTCCCATGCAACAGCAACCATTACCACCACAGCAGCAGCAGTACTACAACAACAACAACACCCCGAACAACAACGCCTTCCAGCAGAATCCCGACTTCATTCGAGTGACGCCCGTGCAGATGCGCAAGGGCAGCAAGTCCAGCAACATCTACGACCACTCTAGCGTGCCACGCATTATGCCAAAGGACATCGAGGAGGATCTACAGCAGCGCGCACCGGCACCCATGCACATCACCCCTGTCAGCCGCATTGCGGTGCGGCCTACGATGAGCACCTTCCCCCAGACTCAGCAGCTCGCTGACCAGCTTGACCTGCCGATCGGCATCAACTTCCGCCCTTTTGCGGAGGAGCACGTGAATGAGGTGGACCTGTCGGACAAGGGCAACTCGATGATCCGCTGCAAGTCGTGCGGGGCGTACATTAACCCTTTCACCACGTTTACAGAGGCCAACGACGGCTCGCGCTGGCACTGTATCTTGTGCAAGCATGTCAACGTGACGTCGCGAGCGTACTTCAGCCGCATCGACCCGCAGACGGGCCAGCGCGAAGATTTGATGAGTCGCCCTGAGCTCCTGCACGCCAGCGTGGACTTCTACGCGACGCCGGAGTTCATGAAGCGGCCGCCACGCCGCCCCACTTTCCTGCTGATGCTCGACTGCTCTTACTCCGCGGTGGCCTCCGGCCTGCTGCAGGCCATGTGCAACGGTGCCCTCGCCGCGCTCGAGTCGATGCAGAACGACGACGCGGTGTACATGGGCATTATGGGCTACGACGGCACGGTGTACTTCTTCAACGTCCGCGCCACCCTGAGTGCGCCGCGCATGATGGCATCGCCGGACACGGTGAAGGACATCGCAAATGTGAACGATGACTTCCGCTTGGAGAAGGTGGAGCTGCCGTGTCCGGTGGCGGACCTCGTGGTGTCGGTCAAGGACTCGTATCACCAGCTGCGCATGGTGCTGGAGTCGATTCCGAAGATGTTTGCCAACACAAAGGAGGTTGGCTGCGCGTTTGGCCCTGCGCTGGCGGCTGCGGTGACGATGTTAGACATCAACGGTGGCAAGATCCTGGCGAGCATCACGAACATTCCGACCGACGGCGACGGAAAGCTAACGCATCGCTTCGATGCGAGTAAGATGTCGAACCAGCCAAAGGAGTACACGATGTGCGCGGCGGCCAACGACTGGTACAAGCAGCGCGCGCTGGCCTGCTCGAACAGCGCCACCTCGGTGGATTTGTTTGTGGGTGCCAACAACGACGTCGACCTCACCACCATCGCCCCACTCGCCCGCTTCACCTCCGGCTCCATCTACCGCGCAACCGGTGTGACGATGAGCGGGATGGCAGATCAAGTCCAGCGCACGCTCCTGCGCTTTACCGCCTTCGACTGCACTTTGCGTGTGCGGACGTCGAAGGGCCTTATTGTGCCGAACTTTTACGGTCACTGCCACGTGCGTGTGCCGGACCTGCTGGTGCTGCCCATCGCAGACGAGGACTCATCCTACTCGATCGAGTTCAAGATGGGCCCCAACTACACGGCTAAATTTGCCTACGTGCAGTTCGCCGTCGTCTACACCACCCGCTCCCGCGAGCGGCGCATTCGCGTGCACACGGTGCAGATTCCGGTGGCGGCCACCATCGGACCCGTCGTGAACTCCATCAGCGGCCTTGGCATGGCGTGCTTCCTCACGAAGATGTGCGTCGATTTCGCGGTCAACGGTCCTTTCCAGCAGGCCCAGCAGAAGATCACCGACAAGCTAACGACGGCGTGGAAGGCGGCGCTGAAGCAGATCGAGTCGCAAGGGATGCGGCCGGCGTCGGAGATGTTGCTCATCCCGGAGAGCATGCGCTTCATTCCGCAGCTGCTGTGCGGCTTCTTTCGCTACCCGGCCACCGGGCTGGCCACGGTGCGGCCTCTGCCGCCGGATGAGCGGGTGGCGGCCATGTCCTCCGTCATGTCCGCTCCCATCGAGTCGATGGTCGCGTCTTACGTGACCTGGACCTACCTCGTCTACGCACCAGAGGAGGACATTCACCAGCTGCCAGCCTGCGTCTTTTCCTCGGAGACGTGCGTGAACCGCGAAAGCGTCTACCTGATCAACGTCGGCGCGGTCATCGTGCTGTGGTTTGGCAAGAAGGTGCATCCGACCATCTGCCGCCTCTTCGGCACCGAGCCGTCCGACGTCGCCCCTGAGGCGCAGGAGCAAATTGCGGCCTCGCCGGAGGAGCTGGAGGCGCTGCGCCAGCGCGTGGAGGATCTTATTCTGGTGCACCGGCAGCTCAACTGCAGCGTGTTCACGGCCAGAGCGGAACCCTGCGTGCAGGGCAACGTGACCTACGAACCTTCGATGAAGCGCGCGATGCTGGAGGACAACTCGCGTGACCTGGTTGGCTACGGCTCTTACCTGCGGAAGGTGTGGGATAAGGTGATGAGTCTGAAGTAAGACCGGGAGTGGCGCTTACGTGGTCTTATTTCTTTTTACGCTCTTTGACATCAGTTCAGTCGCTAATATTGGCTATGTTCTGCCGATGCGCGCTGTAACATGTCCTCCTGCAGTGGCTTTTTCTTTTTTCTGCATTTGTTTGGACATTGAGAGGGTGAGCTTTTTGTCAGAGCCGTTGTCTGACAGCTTTCCCCACCTTTTGATTTTCTCTTGTTTTTCTTTATTTGCCTCATCAGTTGCTAATTGTTGCGTCTTTTTGTGTGCATGACACACTCTGAGAATGGTTTTAGTGTACAATCGTTGTGTGACAGTGTGTGACTTTTGCTGCGCAGGCGGCTTAAACGCGTGTGGTGCGAAGCGGCTGGCCCGTCTGAAAGTGATCTGTGTCAATTGGAAGCAAGGTGCCGGGCCTCCAACTGATCAGACGTTTTCCTTTTGTTTTAATGTAACTGCATGAGGCATCATAAAGCTCTTGTTTTCCTGGCTATTTAGTTTTGTTCTCTTTTCATTGCTGTCAAAGATGCACGCTCGGTGCAATTTTGCGCTCTCTTTCTCTCTTTTAATTTTCAGTTCTTCTTTAATTGTTTTGTGCTCCGCCTAATGCAATGTGCTTGCTTTATCGCATTTTGCCTTCCTTCGATATTTAAAGAGGCTGAAACTGAGAAAGAAAAGGAGGGAGGGAATTGGGCTACTCAAGCGAGGAAAACAATAACAATTGTACACACAAAACGAATGGAAGGATACTGTAGTGTGGTATAAGCGTCATTGTGTTTTGTGTGCTTATCAAGTCTCATTTGTTTAAAGAAAAAGAAAAAACCGGTCTACACGCAATGATACAAGAGCCTCTTCATTTAGTGGGTGGACAACTTTTCATCTGAATGGGCAGGAAACGACCTGGAAAATTGATCCTTGTTTTTACTTTTTTTTTCCCGTTAAAAAGGCGAAACAACTTGTCCTAAACCTGTTTTGTTGGTAACAGTAGATTGCTTTGCTTGTAGTTTATGTGTTTCAATTAAATGTGATCAGCCAATTCAATGTACCTATTTAATCTTCACTTTTCTTGTGATTTCCTTTCTTGAATGTTTAATTTTGGTGCATGTTGCATTTCATCTGAAAAGAAGTCCATCATCGGTGTTCAGCTTTTCTCTACGGCTTACCACAACGCCGCATTACATCGATACTCACCTACTCATCAGCTCATCACCTTCAAACACGAGATTTCTCCTACTATCAAAAGCAATCTAAATTCCACTGATTCACATTCATGCGGTCGAAACGCTCTAGTGTGGCAGCGATGTCGCTGCTGTCCGCAGCGCTGCTGCTGTCTCTCGTCGTGTGCTCCACAAACGTCTCTGGCTGGTGGGGCAGCGGCGATGCCACGGCTATCGCCACGCGCAGCAAGGACGACCAAGTTCAGTTCTGGGAGCGCGAGGTGCAAACACTCCGTCGCGGTGAGATGCAGGAGGCCTTCAACAAGCTCTATCAGAAGCAAGCCGCCCTGGAGAATGCGCGCAAGAAGGAGGGCTTCTTCTACACGAACCCAAAGGACAAGGCAACGATCCGCCTGCTGGACGAGGACTACCGCAGGAGTCTGATTGAGGTGGAGCAGCTGAAGGAGCAGGAGCGGCTTATGCTGGCAAAGTTGAAGCCCCTTTACGGTGTTGTCTCCCTCCAGTTTGCACAGGAGCAGAAGCAGACCATCACGGACTCCATCAAGTTTGTCCAGGAGGCCAGCTACGACAACGCGTGGTACTCCTCGCTGTTCAGCCTCGGTGAGGCGGAGAGCATCTCGGACGTCATCGTTGGCTTTTTAGGGCAGTGGCTTGTCGGCTTCGTCTTCATGTACCCTTTCGCGGTTCTCTACTACGCGCTGTGGGCGGCGCCGTGGAGTGTGTACTCGTACACCGCCGGCATCACTGACCTGGTGCCTGCTGTGGTGGCCTACGCCGTTTCGGTGCTCGTGATGTGCTTGCCTTTGATTGTATTGGGTTTGGGCTTTTATGCCGTGTGGATGGTGTACAAGCCGCGGCTGCAAGAGGCTGCGCGTCGCGCGCAGGCACGCCAACGCCCGCACTACGATTAGAGGTAGGCTTGAAGGACAGCAAAAAACAATCACGAAGTGTATTTGTGGCTTGCGGCGTCTCAATTTTTCTGTTTTGAAGTTTCTCTGTGTTCGCTTTATAAAGAAGACTCTATATCTATTATAAAGTGCGTACCGATTGTCAGACACATGTGTACCTGATCTTTCGAATCCTATTCCTACCCTTATTCTTATTTCACCTATTCTATTATTAATCTTATTTTTGGTGCGTTGAAGATGACTGTGATTATTGCAAATGAGAAATTTGTTCCGTTTCAAATCAGTGATGCTTTGCGTGTGCGTTGTTCCCAACCGAATTGCTTGTTGCTGCAAGCGGAAATACAATAAAGGAGAACAATATTAATGATTATAAAAGCAATTAAAGCATAATTTGAGTCGTCTAAAGGTTTTGGAGCTACTTGTTTTTTGAAGTAAAGCGAGCGTGTGGCGCTTTCCTATTTAAGATTATCGTGAAAAGGCTTTTCAAATATGTTTTCTTTTTGAAATGCATTGCGAATGCGCAGTTTCCCATTTTTTTTTGCCCGTTTTATGCCACATCATTTACTACTAATCTTTTTGTGCCCTGCTCATTTGTCTCCATGATCTTTCATTTCAACTGGGTTCCATACAAGCTTTTAATACGGTGCGCGGCAGCCACCGCCTTGTCGAGTTTTTAATTAACTCAATTTCTGAGGCAGAAACATCCATTCATTTTTGCAACCAGGTGCTCGGTATTCCTACTTATTACTGCGCAACTTACTCAACGTCAAGCATACGTTCTCCAACATCCATATTTGATCCCTTTCCATAAACATAAAGTCTAACAAGTCTTCTTTGCAAAGAGTCATAGACAGTCCATTTTATACATACCTTAGTTTCTACTATTTATAAAACATGCCTACCACAAGTGGAGTTGGCAACGTCGGCAGCAGCAGCGGCGACGCTGGTGGGCCCGGGTGTCTTGAGATTCCGCCCATCATGGCCAGCGTCCTGCGGCCCCACCAAGTCAGCGCGTTGCAGTTCATTTGGAAACGTCTGGTGCTGGACGGTGTTCTGCGCACGGCGGCCCGTACCTTTTCCTCCACGATTGAGCAGCGCACCCGCATCTTCCAAGAAGTGTTCGGGGTGATTCTTGGTCACTCGATGGGTCTGGGCAAGACCCTCACCTCTCTCACCTTCGTGCTTCTTCTGCAAGCGCAGGTGCTGCTCATGGCGATGAAGCGAGAACGGGTGCGGCAGCAGCAGCAGCAGCTGCGTAATACTCGTGGCACCCCCAGTCCCGCTCCCTCCCTCAGAGGCGGTCACTGCCCCGCCCTGCGTGTTCTCGTGCTGTGCCCCCGCAGCTGCGTCCTGCACTGGCAGGCGTCCATTGCCGAGTGGGTGCAGCCCCGCTACGCCGGCGCGGTGCGGCTGCAAACACACGTGCCCAGCGCGACTGGCATCTCCGCCAGCTCCAGCCGCGGCGGTGGCCGAGCACTGGAGGAAGTGCTCCTCGCGTACTACCAGCAGGGAGGTTTACTGGTGCTGGGTTACGAGGAGTATCAGCGGGTGCTGCACTACGCCCAGTCCCACTACCGCACCCACACTGCCACCACGTGGCCACGTGTGTGGTCGCTGCTCGACCGCGTCCGCCTGCCGCTGCCGCTGACGCAGGAGGTGCGCCTGCTGGACATGATCGAAACAGCGGACCTTGTCATCCTGGATGAGGCGCACCGCCTACGCCGAACCAGCTCCAATCTGGTGACCGCCCTCACGGAGCACCTGCGCAACATCCAGCTGCGGCTGGCCCTCACGGGCACCCCCCTGCAAAACCACCTTGAAGAGTACAACACGATGCAGTCCATCGTTACCGGACGCGAGCTGGACACGCAGCTCTTCTACAAACACTTTATCGCGCCCATCGAGCTGGGCCAGTGCGTTGACTCCACCTACAATCAGTTTCTCGAGATGCAGCGCTGCGTGGCGGCACTGCGAAACTACTTCGCCGACTCGGCTCACCACTGCGGGCCGGAGGTGCTGGCCGCCACCCTGCCGCCGCGGCGCGAGTTCATCTTTTTTTTTCAACTCTCCGATGCCCAGAAGGCGGCGTACAAGGTGATGCTGAAGCGCATTCAGCGTCAGCTCGGCTCCTTGGAGAAAGGCGAATCCGTGCTGCGGCTGCACCACCAAGCTTCGCACATCTGCCTTCATCCCATTCTGGCTGAGTCGGACAGTGACAATGGACCATCTACATCGTCGCCAACAGCTGCGGTTGCTGCAACTGCGGCATCCGTGACATCGCCCGCCATGAGTGCTGCTACAAAGGTAGGCGCGAAGACGTCGAGTGTTCATAGAAGCAGCCTCCCAGACGAAGATGGAGACAACGATGAGGGCCCGTTGGAAGCAGAAGAAGGGGAGGATGCGATGGCATCGCCTGTGGGATCGCCCGTGGTGCCTGCCGCTGCAGCGCTGCGTAGTCTAAACCTTGCCGACTCCCCCAAGCTCAGCTTCGCCTTTCATCTCACTCTGCACATTGTGCAGAAACTGCGCGAAAAAGTGATCATCTTCTCCCAGTACCTCAGTCACCTGAAGCTGATGGGTGAGCTGCTGGCCCAGCAAGGCATCTCCGCCCCCGCACTAACCGGCGCCTGCTCCGACGCGGAGCGGCGTCGATGCATCAACGAGCTTCAAACCAGCGATGCCTGCCGTGTGCTGCTGTGCTCAGTGCGCGCCGGTGGTGTGGGCATCAAGCTCACCGCGGCAAACCACTGCGTCTTGCTGGACGTCAGTTGGAACCCGGCGGACGACACGCAGGCGACCTACCGACTTTACCGCTACGGTCAGCTGCGGCCCGTCAATGTGTACCGCCTCGCCACCGTGGGCACCTCCGAGCACGTCGTGTTCGCCTACGCGCTGCAGAAGTCGTGGCTGCAGAAGAAGATTACGGACATCAGCGACCCGCGTCGGCAGCAGCGCCACCAAACGCGCAGCTACTTCCGCTACCCGTGTGGTGTTCCACTGCCCGATAACGTGCCCGGCTGCTCACCAGCCGAGTTGGCCGCTGCGTCAACGTCGACGTCCACGCAGGAGGCGGTGGCGGCACGGCGGCGACACGCCTACGCACGGGAGGTGTGTGAGGCGCAGTGCCCAGCCGCGGCGCAGGTGCTTCACGACAACCCAAGTGTGGAGGGCACGCAGCTCTACACTGTCATCCCGCAGTCCACGCTGCTGCGACACAACGATGACGACGTTATTCGAGACCGCGCCCGACAGTTCGAGAAGGCCGCGATGCGTAAAATTGCGAATGTGCCTGTGCCCTTGCAGCTGGATCGCGGCAGCACTCTTGATGGCTCTGCGCAGCAGCGAGAGGCGCAGAGCCTGCTGGATGTGTGTGAGGCCGAGCTCGTGTTTATGGCACGGCAGACGGCGCACCTCATCTTGACGCACGCCCTACGCACGCAGGAGGAGTCGCGGCACGCGTCTCCCTCGAAATCTCGCCGCGCAGACAGTGACACGGTGGCGGAGGTGCGTATGCTAGACAAGACCCTCTGCGAGCATTTGCAGGGACTTGTGACACCTTCGCAGCTGCAGCGACGTCCGCCGCCGCGGGTGCTGGCGGAGGTGCTGCTGTGGTGCTTTCAGGCCGGCGTTGCCCCACTGATCCACACCCTGCAACACGGCGGTGCGCATTTGAAGCTGCGCACGCTGCTCACCAGCCGCATCCCCGCCGCGGCACGGCACCGCCCTCGCGATGCGCCGCTGCCCACCCGCGGCCCCCTCGAGGAGACGTTGCTCTTCCGCCCGCTCAGCTTACTGCACGCCATGTCGGACGTGGAGGCGACGTACGTGTCCACTGAGCTCGGGTGCGACCGCCAGCTGGTGGGCTGGTGCATGTTGCGCGGGCTGCAGCGGCTTTGGCTCACAGGCGAGGGCACGGCCAATGCCACGCAGGAGAACAGGACTTCGGGGCTGAGTGCAGCGTCATTGCAGGCGCTCGCCGCACTCCTCGGTACTCGAAGCACAGGAGAGGAGGAGGAGGACGAGGAAGAGGAAGACGGGGTCAGTGACGGCTACGTGAGCAGTGCGAGCACTGGGCAGCAGCCAAACAATGCACACACCACCGCTACCGCCACAACAAGTCAAAGCGAGCAAAGCCGCGATGTCTTGCTGCACCGTGTGCTTGACTCGCTGGTGGAGTGCCTCGAGGAGCAGTGGCCGCCGTACGAAGGTCTTGCGCTGCCGCCTCTGCACGTGCAGCTGGACCGCGAGGAGACGCGGATGGAGCGCGCGTACGCCGCCGCTGCCCGCGCGCACACTGTCGGGCTGCTGCCGCTCGGGGAGGCGGCGGAGCTGCTGCGGCTTCCCCGCTATCGTCAGGGCCACCACGCCTACGGCTGTGCGCGGTGTCAACACCTGCTGCTCCACCGTGTCGACCCGACCCACTTTGAGTGCCCCCGCTGCCACTACAACGCTGAGTTCGAGGTCCGCGCGGATGCCCGCATGCAGCAGCAGGCGACGCTCTATCAGCTCTCTGTGATGGCGAACCTTCTGGATGCCTTCTCCATCACGAAAAGCTTTGCGACATCCTTCTCTCCTGCGGACTGCGCAGACGTGAGTGCGGTGCTGCGCGAGGTGCACACCTCGCAGGCCGTACTCGATTTTGTGCGGCAGGCCATGCAGACGGGCGTGCAGGTTTTCTTGAGCGAGTACCCGCCGGTGCTCATTCGACTGGTTGGGCTGCAGCTCGGCACCGGCAGTGACGTGGAGGAGCTTTCACGGCTGCTGCTGGCGAATGGACGGCATGCGGTGCACACCAACATGCGGGAGCACCTGCGGCAGCGACTTACGCAGGCTTTTTCAGACTTTGTACACCCCAGCAAGCTTGCCCAACTGGCCGCGATGCCGTTTATGTTCATCGTCTCCGCGCTGCACTACTTTGCGCGGTATGAAAAAATCACCTACGCGCATGAGCTGCTGCTGACGGAGTGTCCGACTCAGTACCGCAAGCTGCTGCGCTTTGCGAGTGACGCGCTGGTGAAGGTGCTGTACGTCGAGCGGCTCTTGCGACACTGTAAGGTGAAGCCGCCGCCGTCGGCGACCACACAGGACGCGAGACAGAATCGCAACGCAGCAGGCGGTATAACAGGAGGTGGGGTGGGCGGTGCGACAAAGGCGGACAATGAAATGGACAACGACGACGCGGTGTCGCTGCGCTCGCTGCTGTGGGCTGCCTCGTCCTCTTCCTCCGGTTCTTCAAACTCGTCTCAGGCGCACCGGGCAGGCTCAGCAGGTTCAACCACATCCTCCTCTTCCACTTTTGCTTCTTCTTCATCATCCTTCAGTGGTAGCCGTAATGAAGAGGGCATGCGGCCTAAGGTTAAGCATTCACCACATCAAAGTGCTCCAGCAAACGCTAGTGGGAGTGCAAAAACGAGTCATGCACCTCATGACGTGTACGAGGTCAACAGCAGCAGCAGCAGCAGCAGCGCCAGCGTTAACAATGCAGGGATTCAAGAGGATTCCGACAGTGCCTCTACGTCTTTGTCGCGCAGCGCCTCCAGCTCCTTCCACTCGGCGTACTCCGACGACCGCGAAAGCTTCCCGGACCAGGACAGCAACGTGGAAAGCAATGAGGAAGTCCAGCAGAGCGGTGTGGAGACGCAGCTGAGCCTCGATGCGGCGGGAACATGGCTCGAAGCACTGGCGCAGGATGCCGCCCAAACGAACACGCCGACGGCAGAAGAGCTGGAGAGCGAGGCGGTGCTGCAGCAGCGCGCGGCGCAGTACTGGATTGCGTTCTGCGAGGTCTACGGCACGCACAGCGCAGAGACGCTGACGGTATTTGTGGAGGATGAGGCGGGAGGCGTAAAGGCGCTGCCCCCGCCGCCGCTGCCGCTGTGGGTGTCGAAGGTGGCCCACACCACCATGGCCGGCCTTCGGGTGGTGGATATGATTGACCTGTTCCTGAAGAAGCTTCTTGAACTGTCGCAGCAGGTGCAGCTCATTTCTTGAGGCCCCCCAATTTCTCTTTTTTGTTTGTTATTCAGGTCATTGGTGCATCCGCTGAGCTTCAGATCACTCTTATTTTCACATAACTTCCAGGAAGTACTCTTTGTCTCTCAGTTTAAATAATAGGTGGATTTACTCTAATCTTTGGCCGTAGGGTTTATTAGTAACGGATGCCGTTCTTTGTATTCCCTTTATTCGCATCAA
>MDUD01006708.1:0-15381 GCA_002216565.1 Crithidia mellificae | reverse complement strand
TCAGCTTCGTTTTTCTGAAAAAAGGTTTTGTTCACGCGTTGCATTGTGGTGTGGCGTCTAGAAAATGAATTTAAGACTTTATTTTTTTATGTGTAGAGCTTGCGGATAATCATATACACTCAAGAGAAAAAAGCAAATGATTTCGGCAACAAGTGCGACGCTGGTTGCATGTTTGCACGTCGTGGCACTTGAAATTAATGGTTTACAACCATTACAATAGAAGATGAATAATGCACACGGTGCAGTTTCCATACATGTCGACCACAATGGAAAAATAATGCGGAGCAGGGTGGGCAAGCTGACATTGAAACTGGACACTATGCACATCGGCTGCCCTTTTAGTAGCAGCTTCGTAGGGTTTCAGTAACTCACATGACACTCTAGCTTAAAAAACAAAAAAGGAAAGAGAAGACTATCAGCGACAAAGTGCTTTACTGCTATCGGAGTGGTGTGCATCAACAAGCCAAAAGTCTTGCAAGCAGGTTTAATGGTATCCCTTTATAGGCGAGTAACACACAAAAAAAAACAATGCTTCCTTCCAGTTCTCCACAGTTCCACTCTTCCCTTACATCTTGCCCCTCTTGTTAGTGCTTGACCTTACCCGCTGGTTTCGCCTCCTGTTCGTCTTCCTCATCCTCTTCGTCCTCATCTTCGTGGTGCTCGAGCGCCTTCTTAAACATCGCCCCCTCGTCCGCGTACACCGCCTTGCGCATCTTCTTAAATTCCCGCTTGTGCTGCTCCTCCTCAAGCTCGCCTGTGGTGGTGCCGGCGTGCAGCATCGGACGGCCTGTCTTGGAAATAGGTGCCTTGGGCCGGTCCGTTGTGTCAGACGCAATCTGCTCTTTAATCTCCTTCACCTTCGCGTTCACCGCAGGGTCCCACTTCTGCGCCACCTCTTTCGTCTCCTCATCCTCGCCGCTATCTAGCCCTTCTACGTACGCGTACGGCGTTTTCGGCTCGGTGATGTGCATCGTGACGGGGTGCTGCTTTTGGTACTCGGCGTTGGCCTCAAGGTTCGTCTCGTCCCACTCCACGTGCTTTGAGCGAGGCATGATGAGTGTTAACAAAAAAGAGCAAATTGTAAAGAAAGAAATGATTAATTTGCTAAAGATTTAGCTATATGTATGTGGGACGTAGTGTAAGGTTACACAACGCCACTCTGAAAAATATATGTTTGCGAAAACTGTTGACTATAAGACCAGCAATCCGGAAGAAAAAAAAAACGAGTTGAAAGATGAACAGAAAACAGCACAGATTCAAATTGATGAGCAGGAAAAGCAGTATTCAAAACAGAGATTTTTTACTTTTATCCTATTTCAACCACAAAGCGTGCAAAACTAAGACTCTTAACTCATTTTTTTTTTGTGTGTGTGCAGATTCTGAAAATCTTTGTTTAGGCACTTTGCCCCGGTGAAAGGTAGCAATCATCAAAAAAAATGCTGTACTCCTTTTGAGACAATCGTTCTTCGCCTTTCTCTTCGACGTTGTATTCTAGCTTTCAGTCAATGCCTCGGTTTTTGTTTTTTTAAAACAGAATTTTTTTCTTCGTTCCCAAATTGCACCTAGTATGGATCGTTTCTACCAGAAGCAGCGCAAGAAAATGGAAAGCAATGTGCTCACACAGAATCAACCAAAACGAAACCAGCATCTACAACACAACTGCTCACTTTAAAAAGCCAATGCAACAACAACCGAAAGAAAAACTCGTTACTCATTATCAAAAATCGTCACTTGAACTGCGCACGTGCGACTTGCAGCAACGCCGGCGGGAGCAGACGCTCGCACACGCTCATCGGCACCCGCGCCAACTCCACTGCGCGCGGCACCTCCGCGGCGGTTGCGTACTGCGGCGGCACCGGAAAGCCGCCCCACGTTCGCATCTGCGCGAGGCCGCAGGCCGGTGTTGAGGGAAACTCACTGCTGCCGCTGCCGAGCCGCGACAGAGCGCCTGGCGTGTGCCCCGCCTTCAGCGAGGCAGCTGGCGTAGTGCTCGCGGTGGATGGGTTACTGCTGCTGCTTGCGGAGGCGGTGGTGGTGCCGGGCGTGGAGGCTGATGGGCCGGCTAAAGGTGAGACGCCGCTGCTCTCACCTGCACTCGTCGCTTCTGCTTTCTTGAGCGCGGATTTGCGCTCCGCGAGGCGCTTCTTGAGTCCATCCAGCGCGTGAGAGGTTTTGCCTGCAGCCTTCTGTGGTGACTCCTCCGCCGCTGTCGTCTGGAGACACGGCAACGAGCCGGTGGCGGGTGCGGTGGACGATGCGGCACCACCACCCGTCGTTGTTTTGGTTGAACTTTCCTCCTCGGCAGAGGATGCATCGGTAAGAGAAGGGTGTGACACTGCGGCGGTGCGCACCTCAGGTGGTGAGACGGCTTGCTGGAGTGCCTTTTTCACCTCACTTTCGTAGTAGCGCTTCTGCTCGTCAGAGAGGTGCTCCCAGTAGGTGGACATGGTGCCGAGAAAAGCCTTCTGTTTCTCCACGGAAGGAAACGACGGTGGCGCCTTCCACGAGTGCGGCCACAGGAAGCGCGGCACGCCAGCCGCCGTCAGCGAAGATACTTCTGCCGCACGCGCTGCCTCTGCGGCGGTGTCAGCGTCGTTTCGCCGTGGGTGCGGATCTAAGGCGAAGGTAAGCCGCGCAAGACAAGACGCAGTCTCGCCACTGCCACTGCTACCGTTCTCGTCCGTTGTGCCTTCTGCGAGGTTCAGCGTGCAGCGACGGCTCACCAGGTACTTCGTCGCCTCCTCCACTGATGCAAACTGCGCGTAGACGAGACGACGCTGCGGGTCTGCGTGGATGGATACCACGCACCCCTCTGGCATCGACTGCCGAAGCGCCTTCTCCGCCGCACTGACGGTGACCGTCGGCGGCAGCCACGCCACGCTGACTTCATAGCCTGGCGTCGCCAGCAAGCTTTCGGTGTAGGTGCAGCCACACCGATAACAGTCGTCGCGCTGCTGCGAGTTGATGTTGCTGCACACCCCACACGGCCAATCCCCCGGCGGCCTGCCCACGGCACCCAGCACCCCATCCTCTGACGGCGCGGAGATGACAGACTCTGTGGTGGGCACCGCCACGTCACCCAGCACGGAGGGGAGAAGGGCGTTGGGGACAAAAGACACGGTGCCGTCGCTCTCTCCCAAAATCCCCTCCATACGCGACTTGCGAGTTCCGTTGCTTGAATGGACACCAGTAGAAAAAGGAGAAAGGCTGCGTGCGCGGCGCCGACCGTGCCGCCTGCGGCGTCGAATGTCGGAGCTGGAGGAGGAAGCAGAGGAGCGTGAGTCCGAGGCGGAGGTGGAAGTGTAAGACGATGACGATGATGATCGTGAGCTGGAACTGTAGGAGTAAGACGATGAGCTGTTGGAGTCGCCGCTGTCGCTGCCCTCCCCGTGCTGCGAGTGCGACCGCCTACGTGAGGATGGTGGTACACCACTCATGATGCTTGTGGCTTTACAGACGCAGCTGGTGTGTGTGTTGATGACGACTAAAGCCGAAAGAGCTAGAAAAGAAAAAAGGTTTTTCTTGTTTTTTAAAACAGTCAAAAAGGAGAAAAGGGGGTCTGCACTAGAGATGTCCAAAATACGAAATGAGACTCACAAGATAAGCGTAAAAGCTAAGCAACACAACGAACAACAAAAAAGATACTTTTCTGGCTGAGTACGAAGGAAAAAAGCGGGCAGAACAAAGAGTGAGATACGTCAGGTTGTGATTTCTATTTAAAACAGGGAGACAGAGAGCAACACGAGGGAAGAAAGGCTTAACGATAAAAGTGCATCACAACGTGGCATCTGTCGTAGTTCAAGGTATAACACGCAGCAGCTTCTGACACAACTTGCGTCATAGATCACAACTCAATAACAAATTACACAGCTTGCAAAAGATAATTTGACAACGTTCAGAGCCACGACAATCGAGGAAGAAAATAGTTAGGAAGAAAAAAAGCCGTGACACGTCCAAAAGAGCGGCACGGCACAGTCTGTCAAGCCGCACGAGGTTTTTATGTACTCTGAGACACACCCTGTGCCCGCATCTCTTGCAAGATGTGCTGCACCATCTCTTCCGCCTCCAGCTCCGCTTTGCTGATGATCGCCTGCTCCTTACGCTGGCGTGTTGCGGACACGTAGTTCCTGCGTGTCATCTGCGCCTTCTGCACCTTCTCGGCGGCGCGGCGCTGCACCGCCGCTTTGATGGACTCGTCTTGTAACAGCTCACTCATCGTCTCACTCACTGCGAGCGCCACCTCGGCGTAGTCCTCCGCCCGCACGCTGGACAGAATACTGTCCGGACCGCTGCTCGAGAGAATGTTGGTGGAGAGAACAGAGACGCTGTAAGCCGCCTTCTGAAGGGCGGCCATCGGCACATCAAAGAGGTCGCGCGTGAGGGCAGAACCCTCGCCTGCGGAGTCTCGATGAGTCCTCTTGTACACCGTTGTGTTATCTGCAGCAGTAGGGGTGACCGCAGGGGCACCGCGCTTGTTTGGCAGAGGACGCAGCGTGAACATGGGCAGCTGCGGTGGCACCAACAAGCGTGGGTCCACCTCCGTCGGCGCTGCCGTGCTGAACGCGGCGTACTGCGCCGCTTTAGCTCGCTTTGCGACGTCATCACGCACGGTGTCCATCAGCGCATCGGACACCGTCCACAGCTGCTCTTGCGTCACCCAGCACGCCATGCGAAAGAGGCACCCGCGAACTTCAGTGGCACTCGCCCTCTCACTCGTGCTGCCACTGCTGCTGTTGATGTTGTCCGCAGGGTGGAGCGCCTCAAAGGGCAGACAGTGCATCGCTGCACGCGCCACCTCCGTGCACGCTGCATCGCCTCGGAACTGCACCAGGACGGGGTAGACGGAGCTGGGCGAGGCCGCGGCCGCGTCGAAGGCACAACGCGCAATCTCTTGACACACGGCCGCCACGTCCAGCAGCAACGCCCAGGCAAAGGCCGCCGTGATGTGCGACACGGGCATCGGCTCGGCGGGCAGCGGACCATCCTCGCTGGTGCGCACGCGCCGCAGCACGTACTTGGCGAGTGCTTCCCGTGCCACGTTGTAGAGGTCGGTGGCGCTCTGCCGATCGCGTGGGTCGAAGAGGGGAACGTCGATGCCCGGGACGCCGTCGAGCATGGCGGGCGGGTTCGCGTACACCCGCGCAGATGAGGAGGCTGCACCAGCAGCAGCACCACGACCACTCCTCCCGCCACCTCGAGTGCGGCCCACACCAGCTGTGCTGAAGTTGTCCGCACTGATGACCTCGTAGTGCGGGCGAGCCGCCTTCCACAGTGCACCCACCTCACTGCTTTCGTCATTGTCTTTTGCACTGACCTCGCCACTCTCAAGTGCGGCTTGTCGCTTCTGCTTCGCGTGCTCCTGTAGCATCCCGAGTACGCAGTCCAGCACCAGCCCTTCGGCCAACTGTTCCCCCTCTCCACTGCTGCCCCGAAAGGGAGAAGAGGTCGCCCCACCGGTGCGTGCAGGTGCGGTAGCACTCCTCGAAGTGGAAGTATTTGTGTCGTACACCGCACTTGGCACGCGGGGCCCTCGCACCGGCTTCGTCACGCGCACCTGCACTGTCGGGGCGGCCCCTGGGCGATGGGCCGTGGAGGTGGCAGCGGACACAGACGCCTTCGCTGCGGCCGTGGCGCTGGCCAACTCACTCTTCTCCAGTGCGCCGTAGCCCTTCAGCGTCGCGAACGCCTTCACCAGCCGCTCCACCGCCTCGGAAGCCTCGCGCAGCTCCGAGACACGCGCCTCCTCCGCGGTCAGCCGGCGCGGCTCTGGCGGTGGTGGCAGCGGCGCCACCCGTTGTAGTGTTTGGTCCACGAAAGATGTTGTGGTGTCACGCGGCACGCCTGACCCGCTGCCCGGCATCCAGCGAGAGGCAGGGACGGTTTCTGTTGGGTACGAGGCGGTGGATGGCACTGCCGCTGATGATGGTCCCATCATCCCTCCAGGTGTCGACGAGGGTGGCCCTGACAGCACAGACCCCGAGTGGAGAGCCGTCGCAGCAGCAGCAGTAGTATTTGTATTCGTGGTCGTATTTGTTGTCGCCCAGCTTGGTGGAGGCAGGGAAGGCAGCGTGAGTGCAATCGGCGCGGCGGCGGTGGCGCTGCCAATGCCGACAACTGTGGCACTGGCCTTTGAGGGCGATGCGGCAGTCTGCGGCTCACTCAGCGCCAGTGGACTCGACGCAGCGGTGAGAGGCGGCGGTGGCGCGGCAGGTGTCTTGTTTGCAGCTAGCCCCGCAGCCGCGGCGGAGGGAGCGGCGAGGGAGGGTGGGGCGAGGGGCAGCGGCAGCGACGGCAGCCGTGCTGCACCACTGGACGAAGACGGATGCAACGGTTGTGGTTGCGGTGCGGCGGTTTGAAGGTGTTGGGAGAGAGTGCTAAAGACGCTGCTCGGGGCCACCGAAGCGCTCTTTGTGTCTGACGGAGTTTTCTGCGGAGACTCCGCTGCTTCTGCGCCTGCCGCTGCCGGCGTTGCTGCCGGTGTTGCTGCGGAGGGCTCCGGTGCAGGGGAGGGCTGCGCAGTGGCCTTCGTCGCGGAGTCCTCGCGCGTGGCGTGTGCGGCTGAACTCGCCCGCTCCCTGCCCTCCTCGTCCTCCTCTTCCTCTTCAGAAGCCGGGAAAGCGACAAATTGGCGCTGCACGGACTGCGGGGTTGGTGCTACGTGCACCTCGCTCGTGCGCTGCGAGGTTTGATTCGTGTAGTTTGTCGCAGCCGTGGCGGTGCTCGCCCGCCCGCTGCCAAAAGCCACGAAGTTGGACAGCGCCTGGAACTCCGCACCCTCCCCGGCACGCGCCGCTTTTTCCGCGATCTCGCGCGGCAGACCGGCGGAGTCGCTGTTCGACAACTTACTCGAGCTCTGCCCCGTGGCTCGCCGCCACTCCGCCATTGCCGTGCCGTCGCTTTGCCCGCTGCCAGAGGCGAATGGAACGTCATCCAGTGGGGAGTTCGGCGCTCCAGCCCTGCCACGCGGCATGGGCAGTGGTGGAGAGGCGGAGGCGCTGCTGCCTCCACTCACTCGCTCACTGTGCTCTGATGCCGCAGCCGCCCTTGAAGCAGACGGCGCGTGATCGGGCGAATTTCTTGCCGCGGCGCTCGAGATGGGAACGGGCACTGGCAGCGGCACAGGGCCAACTCCCGGTGCGATGGTGATGGGCGATGCAGCTGGAAGCGGCACCGGTGCGATCGGCGGAGGCGAGGCGGTGGCGACGCGGCGTGCGCGGGTGGCAGCCGCCGGTGGTGCCTCCTCGTCTCTCGTGCTGCCGCTCGTGACATCGTGTGCGTCTGCGTTGGTTGACGATTTCGCTTTAGACTCTACGGAGGATGAAGAAGAGGAAGAGGCGGCAGAGGTGTGCACAGGCGTTGCTTTATTCTCCTCGTCCGATGGCGTCGAGTCCGTCTCAAAAGAGTCGTCGTACTCGTGCATTTGTTGGACAATTTAATTTATTTTATAGTATGGGGGTTTTCGCCTATTTCGAAAGTGATATGATTCTTTTTGTTTTAGGAAAGAGCCTAAAGAAAATGAGATGGAAACTTATTAATGTCCAAGTTATAGAGCACAGAAAACTTGCTGGTTTCTATTTGTTTATTTGTTGGCTTGTATTGTGTACCCTTGAGCTCTGTTTAACTCATCTAAGCATCTATGTTCGAAAATAATAAAAAAAAAAAAGAGTTCAAAGTAAAACCTTTTCCCGGGCGACAACTGATGGAAAGAAAATAGGACCTTTGCTTGTCACTTGTTATTAAATATGAAACAAAACGCGCCAGTACGTAGGTAAAAGTTTGTTATTTTTTGCTGAATATGATAGGAAAAGAAACAGATGAAGGAAAAGGGGGCAATAATAAAAAGTAAATAATATATTTGCTTTCTCGCTCTTTTTTTCTTTTTTTTTTCTCGGCCAAAGAATTTCAGCTGCACAAATACTGATTTTCAGCTTTATTTGATGCGAATAAAGGGAATACAAAGAACGGCATCCGTTACTAATAAACCCTACGGCCAAAGATTAGAGTAAATCCACCTATTATTTAAACTGAGAGACAAAGAGTACTTCCTGGAAGTTATGTGAAAATAAGAGTGATCTGAAGCTCAGCGGATGCACCAATGACCTGAATAACAAACAAAAAAGAGAAATTGGGGGGCCTCAAGAAATGAGCTGCACCTGCTGCGACAGTTCAAGAAGCTTCTTCAGGAACAGGTCAATCATATCCACCACCCGAAGGCCGGCCATGGTGGTGTGGGCCACCTTCGACACCCACAGCGGCAGCGGCGGCGGGGGCAGCGCCTTTACGCCTCCCGCCTCATCCTCCACAAATACCGTCAGCGTCTCTGCGCTGTGCGTGCCGTAGACCTCGCAGAACGCAATCCAGTACTGCGCCGCGCGCTGCTGCAGCACCGCCTCGCTCTCCAGCTCTTCTGCCGTCGGCGTGTTCGTTTGGGCGGCATCCTGCGCCAGTGCTTCGAGCCATGTTCCCGCCGCATCGAGGCTCAGCTGCGTCTCCACACCGCTCTGCTGGACTTCCTCATTGCTTTCCACGTTGCTGTCCTGGTCCGGGAAGCTTTCGCGGTCGTCGGAGTACGCCGAGTGGAAGGAGCTGGAGGCGCTGCGCGACAAAGACGTAGAGGCACTGTCGGAATCCTCTTGAATCCCTGCATTGTTAACGCTGGCGCTGCTGCTGCTGCTGCTGCTGTTGACCTCGTACACGTCATGAGGTGCATGACTCGTTTTTGCACTCCCACTAGCGTTTGCTGGAGCACTTTGATGTGGTGAATGCTTAACCTTAGGCCGCATGCCCTCTTCATTACGGCTACCACTGAAGGATGATGAAGAAGAAGCAAAAGTGGAAGAGGAGGATGTGGTTGAACCTGCTGAGCCTGCCCGGTGCGCCTGAGACGAGTTTGAAGAACCGGAGGAAGAGGACGAGGCAGCCCACAGCAGCGAGCGCAGCGACACCGCGTCGTCGTTGTCCATTTCATTGTCCGCCTTTGTCGCACCGCCCACCCCACCTCCTGTTATACCGCCTGCTGCGTTGCGATTCTGTCTCGCGTCCTGTGTGGTCGCCGACGGCGGCGGCTTCACCTTACAGTGTCGCAAGAGCCGCTCGACGTACAGCACCTTCACCAGCGCGTCACTCGCAAAGCGCAGCAGCTTGCGGTACTGAGTCGGACACTCCGTCAGCAGCAGCTCATGCGCGTAGGTGATTTTTTCATACCGCGCAAAGTAGTGCAGCGCGGAGACGATGAACATAAACGGCATCGCGGCCAGTTGGGCAAGCTTGCTGGGGTGTACAAAGTCTGAAAAAGCCTGCGTAAGTCGCTGCCGCAGGTGCTCCCGCATGTTGGTGTGCACCGCATGCCGTCCATTCGCCAGCAGCAGCCGTGAAAGCTCCTCCACGTCACTGCCGGTGCCGAGCTGCAGCCCAACCAGTCGAATGAGCACCGGCGGGTACTCGCTCAAGAAAACCTGCACGCCCGTCTGCATGGCCTGCCGCACAAAATCGAGTACGGCCTGCGAGGTGTGCACCTCGCGCAGCACCGCACTCACGTCTGCGCAGTCCGCAGGAGAGAAGGATGTCGCAAAGCTTTTCGTGATGGAGAAGGCATCCAGAAGGTTCGCCATCACAGAGAGCTGATAGAGCGTCGCCTGCTGCTGCATGCGGGCATCCGCGCGGACCTCGAACTCAGCGTTGTAGTGGCAGCGGGGGCACTCAAAGTGGGTCGGGTCGACACGGTGGAGCAGCAGGTGTTGACACCGCGCACAGCCGTAGGCGTGGTGGCCCTGACGATAGCGGGGAAGCCGCAGCAGCTCCGCCGCCTCCCCGAGCGGCAGCAGCCCGACAGTGTGCGCGCGGGCAGCGGCGGCGTACGCGCGCTCCATCCGCGTCTCCTCGCGGTCCAGCTGCACGTGCAGAGGCGGCAGCGCAAGACCTTCGTACGGCGGCCACTGCTCCTCGAGGCACTCCACCAGCGAGTCAAGCACACGGTGCAGCAAGACATCGCGGCTTTGCTCGCTTTGACTTGTTGTGGCGGTAGCGGTGGTGTGTGCATTGTTTGGCTGCTGCCCAGTGCTCGCACTGCTCACGTAGCCGTCACTGACCCCGTCTTCCTCTTCCTCGTCCTCCTCCTCCTCTCCTGTGCTTCGAGTACCGAGGAGTGCGGCGAGCGCCTGCAATGACGCTGCACTCAGCCCCGAAGTCCTGTTCTCCTGCGTGGCATTGGCCGTGCCCTCGCCTGTGAGCCAAAGCCGCTGCAGCCCGCGCAACATGCACCAGCCCACCAGCTGGCGGTCGCACCCGAGCTCAGTGGACACGTACGTCGCCTCCACGTCCGACATGGCGTGCAGTAAGCTGAGCGGGCGGAAGAGCAACGTCTCCTCGAGGGGGCCGCGGGTGGGCAGCGGCGCATCGCGAGGGCGGTGCCGTGCCGCGGCGGGGATGCGGCTGGTGAGCAGCGTGCGCAGCTTCAAATGCGCACCGCCGTGTTGCAGGGTGTGGATCAGTGGGGCAACGCCGGCCTGAAAGCACCACAGCAGCACCTCCGCCAGCACCCGCGGCGGCGGACGTCGCTGCAGCTGCGAAGGTGTCACAAGTCCCTGCAAATGCTCGCAGAGGGTCTTGTCTAGCATACGCACCTCCGCCACCGTGTCACTGTCTGCGCGGCGAGATTTCGAGGGAGACGCGTGCCGCGACTCCTCCTGCGTGCGTAGGGCGTGCGTCAAGATGAGGTGCGCCGTCTGCCGTGCCATAAACACGAGCTCGGCCTCACACACATCCAGCAGGCTCTGCGCCTCTCGCTGCTGCGCAGAGCCATCAAGAGTGCTGCCGCGATCCAGCTGCAAGGGCACAGGCACATTCGCAATTTTACGCATCGCGGCCTTCTCGAACTGTCGGGCGCGGTCTCGAATAACGTCGTCATCGTTGTGTCGCAGCAGCGTGGACTGCGGGATGACAGTGTAGAGCTGCGTGCCCTCCACACTTGGGTTGTCGTGAAGCACCTGCGCCGCGGCTGGGCACTGCGCCTCACACACCTCCCGTGCGTAGGCGTGTCGCCGCCGTGCCGCCACCGCCTCCTGCGTGGACGTCGACGTTGACGCAGCGGCCAACTCGGCTGGTGAGCAGCCGGGCACGTTATCGGGCAGTGGAACACCACACGGGTAGCGGAAGTAGCTGCGCGTTTGGTGGCGCTGCTGCCGACGCGGGTCGCTGATGTCCGTAATCTTCTTCTGCAGCCACGACTTCTGCAGCGCGTAGGCGAACACGACGTGCTCGGAGGTGCCCACGGTGGCGAGGCGGTACACATTGACGGGCCGCAGCTGACCGTAGCGGTAAAGTCGGTAGGTCGCCTGCGTGTCGTCCGCCGGGTTCCAACTGACGTCCAGCAAGACGCAGTGGTTTGCCGCGGTGAGCTTGATGCCCACACCACCGGCGCGCACTGAGCACAGCAGCACACGGCAGGCATCGCTGGTTTGAAGCTCGTTGATGCATCGACGCCGCTCCGCGTCGGAGCAGGCGCCGGTTAGTGCGGGGGCGGAGATGCCTTGCTGGGCCAGCAGCTCACCCATCAGCTTCAGGTGACTGAGGTACTGGGAGAAGATGATCACTTTTTCGCGCAGTTTCTGCACAATGTGCAGAGTGAGATGAAAGGCGAAGCTGAGCTTGGGGGAGTCGGCAAGGTTTAGACTACGCAGCGCTGCAGCGGCAGGCACCACGGGCGATCCCACAGGCGATGCCATCGCATCCTCCCCTTCTTCTGCTTCCAACGGGCCCTCATCGTTGTCTCCATCTTCGTCTGGGAGGCTGCTTCTATGAACACTCGACGTCTTCGCGCCTACCTTTGTAGCAGCACTCATGGCGGGCGATGTCACGGATGCCGCAGTTGCAGCAACCGCAGCTGTTGGCGACGATGTAGATGGTCCATTGTCACTGTCCGACTCAGCCAGAATGGGATGAAGGCAGATGTGCGAAGCTTGGTGGTGCAGCCGCAGCACGGATTCGCCTTTCTCCAAGGAGCCGAGCTGACGCTGAATGCGCTTCAGCATCACCTTGTACGCCGCCTTCTGGGCATCGGAGAGTTGAAAAAAAAAGATGAACTCGCGCCGCGGCGGCAGGGTGGCGGCCAGCACCTCCGGCCCGCAGTGGTGAGCCGAGTCGGCGAAGTAGTTTCGCAGTGCCGCCACGCAGCGCTGCATCTCGAGAAACTGATTGTAGGTGGAGTCAACGCACTGGCCCAGCTCGATGGGCGCGATAAAGTGTTTGTAGAAGAGCTGCGTGTCCAGCTCGCGTCCGGTAACGATGGACTGCATCGTGTTGTACTCTTCAAGGTGGTTTTGCAGGGGGGTGCCCGTGAGGGCCAGCCGCAGCTGGATGTTGCGCAGGTGCTCCGTGAGGGCGGTCACCAGATTGGAGCTGGTTCGGCGTAGGCGGTGCGCCTCATCCAGGATGACAAGGTCCGCTGTTTCGATCATGTCCAGCAGGCGCACCTCCTGCGTCAGCGGCAGCGGCAGGCGGACGCGGTCGAGCAGCGACCACACACGTGGCCACGTGGTGGCAGTGTGGGTGCGGTAGTGGGACTGGGCGTAGTGCAGCACCCGCTGATACTCCTCGTAACCCAGCACCAGTAAACCTCCCTGCTGGTAGTACGCGAGGAGCACTTCCTCCAGTGCTCGGCCACCGCCGCGGCTGGAGCTGGCGGAGATGCCAGTCGCGCTGGGCACGTGTGTTTGCAGCCGCACCGCGCCGGCGTAGCGGGGCTGCACCCACTCGGCAATGGACGCCTGCCAGTGCAGGACGCAGCTGCGGGGGCACAGCACGAGAACACGCAGGGCGGGGCAGTGACCGCCTCTGAGGGAGGGAGCGGGACTGGGGGTGCCACGAGTATTACGCAGCTGCTGCTGCTGCTGCCGCACCCGTTCTCGCTTCATCGCCATGAGCAGCACCTGCGCTTGCAGAAGAAGCACGAAGGTGAGAGAGGTGAGGGTCTTGCCCAGACCCATCGAGTGACCAAGAATCACCCCGAACACTTCTTGGAAGATGCGGGTGCGCTGCTCAATCGTGGAGGAAAAGGTACGGGCCGCCGTGCGCAGAACACCGTCCAGCACCAGACGTTTCCAAATGAACTGCAACGCGCTGACTTGGTGGGGCCGCAGGACGCTGGCCATGATGGGCGGAATCTCAAGACACCCGGGCCCACCAGCGTCGCCGCTGCTGCTGCCGACGTTGCCAACTCCACTTGTGGTAGGCATGTTTTATAAATAGTAGAAACTAAGGTATGTATAAAATGGACTGTCTATGACTCTTTGCAAAGAAGACTTGTTAGACTTTATGTTTATGGAAAGGGATCAAATATGGATGTTGGAGAACGTATGCTTGACGTTGAGTAAGTTGCGCAGTAATAAGTAGGAATACCGAGCACCTGGTTGCAAAAATGAATGGATGTTTCTGCCTCAGAAATTGAGTTAATTAAAAACTCGACAAGGCGGTGGCTGCCGCGCACCGTATTAAAAGCTTGTATGGAACCCAGTTGAAATGAAAGATCATGGAGACAAATGAGCAGGGCACAAAAAGATTAGTAGTAAATGATGTGGCATAAAACGGGCAAAAAAAAATGGGAAACTGCGCATTCGCAATGCATTTCAAAAAGAAAACATATTTGAAAAGCCTTTTCACGATAATCTTAAATAGGAAAGCGCCACACGCTCGCTTTACTTCAAAAAACAAGTAGCTCCAAAACCTTTAGACGACTCAAATTATGCTTTAATTGCTTTTATAATCATTAATATTGTTCTCCTTTATTGTATTTCCGCTTGCAGCAACAAGCAATTCGGTTGGGAACAACGCACACGCAAAGCATCACTGATTTGAAACGGAACAAATTTCTCATTTGCAATAATCACAGTCATCTTCAACGCACCAAAAATAAGATTAATAATAGAATAGGTGAAATAAGAATAAGGGTAGGAATAGGATTCGAAAGATCAGGTACACATGTGTCTGACAATCGGTACGCACTTTATAATAGATATAGAGTCTTCTTTATAAAGCGAACACAGAGAAACTTCAAAACAGAAAAATTGAGACGCCGCAAGCCACAAATACACTTCGTGATTGTTTTTTGCTGTCCTTCAAGCCTACCTCTAATCGTAGTGCGGGCGTTGGCGTGCCTGCGCGCGACGCGCAGCCTCTTGCAGCCGCGGCTTGTACACCATCCACACGGCATAAAAGCCCAAACCCAATACAATCAAAGGCAAGCACATCACGAGCACCGAAACGGCGTAGGCCACCACAGCAGGCACCAGGTCAGTGATGCCGGCGGTGTACGAGTACACACTCCACGGCGCCGCCCACAGCGCGTAGTAGAGAACCGCGAAAGGGTACATGAAGACGAAGCCGACAAGCCACTGCCCTAAAAAGCCAACGATGACGTCCGAGATGCTCTCCGCCTCACCGAGGCTGAACAGCGAGGAGTACCACGCGTTGTCGTAGCTGGCCTCCTGGACAAACTTGATGGAGTCCGTGATGGTCTGCTTCTGCTCCTGTGCAAACTGGAGGGAGACAACACCGTAAAGGGGCTTCAACTTTGCCAGCATAAGCCGCTCCTGCTCCTTCAGCTGCTCCACCTCAATCAGACTCCTGCGGTAGTCCTCGTCCAGCAGGCGGATCGTTGCCTTGTCCTTTGGGTTCGTGTAGAAGAAGCCCTCCTTCTTGCGCGCATTCTCCAGGGCGGCTTGCTTCTGATAGAGCTTGTTGAAGGCCTCCTGCATCTCACCGCGACGGAGTGTTTGCACCTCGCGCTCCCAGAACTGAACTTGGTCGTCCTTGCTGCGCGTGGCGATAGCCGTGGCATCGCCGCTGCCCCACCAGCCAGAGACGTTTGTGGAGCACACGACGAGAGACAGCAGCAGCGCTGCGGACAGCAGCGACATCGCTGCCACACTAGAGCGTTTCGACCGCATGAATGTGAATCAGTGGAATTTAGATTGCTTTTGATAGTAGGAGAAATCTCGTGTTTGAAGGTGATGAGCTGATGAGTAGGTGAGTATCGATGTAATGCGGCGTTGTGGTAAGCCGTAGAGAAAAGCTGAACACCGATGATGGACTTCTTTTCAGATGAAATGCAACATGCACCAAAATTAAACATTCAAGAAAGGAAATCACAAGAAAAGTGAAGATTAAATAGGTACATTGAATTGGCTGATCACATTTAATTGAAACACATAAACTACAAGCAAAGCAATCTACTGTTACCAACAAAACAGGTTTAGGACAAGTTGTTTCGCCTTTTTAACGGGAAAAAAAAAGTAAAAACAAGGATCAATTTTCCAGGTCGTTTCCTGCCCATTCAGATGAAAAGTTGTCCACCCACTAAATGAAGAGGCTCTTGTATCATTGCGT
>MDUD01006671.1:0-11274 GCA_002216565.1 Crithidia mellificae | reverse complement strand
TTTGCTGTTCGACAAATCACGATCGCAGAGTGGGCATATAAAAAATATTGATTAATACTGAACAGAAAGAAACATAAACAAACAAAGAAAAATGAAAAAAGCAACGGAAAATATTACGTTTTGTCCCTTAGTGAAGGGTTGAGGAAAAGAATTGAAAAAAAAAAAGGTTTTAGGGAGAGTTTTGATGTAGAAAAAAAGAAAGCTTTACAAAACAGGTGGGTTGACACACGTACAAACACACCCACGTATACCAAGATGCAAAGCTTTTTGTTGCCAAAAGGGCAAAGAAAAAAAAAAGTTAAAACGCGCTAGCAAACGAACGCAACAATGTCAATCCCAGAGATGACAACGAAAGTTCGGGTTCCTTTTTACTTTATAACGACAGTCAACGCTCTGTTGCACCTTTATAAAGTGCTTCCTGGCGTAGGATCTTTCCTTTTTTCTTTTTTGGTGTGGCACAGACGAGTAGCGCGCAGGCGGCACGTGCTAGTGTGAGGATACCAAGTGTTTCTCGTAAAGCATCTGCTTTCTTGAAGTGAGAGTGCTACGTTGGCTACCAAGACGCAGAGACCAACAGAAAATGAAAAAAAAAAAACTCACACATGCTGACAAGCAAGCAGCTGACACAGAGACCGCCACAGGATGCGCGCAGAAGAAAAATCCAGAAGAGAGAATAAGGCGAAAAGAGAAATGAAGAATAAAGAGCACGCAATCGAAAGCAAAGCGAATGCCCACAGGTGTGACGGCGATTGGTGGAAACATATAGAGCAGAGGTACTCGCTTGAATTTTGCAAAGAGGAGCTTTGAGCAAGATTCAAAAGAGAAAACATGTACAGTAATTGACATTTAAAAAGAAGTGCGGAGTCGACATATTAACTTTCGTCTTCAATCACGAAGAACGCTTCGTCGATGTCAGTTCCGACTTACGCGCCAAGGCTGCGAACTGCCTCGCACAGCTTCTCCTCCAACACGTGCGGCACTACAAGGACGGCCGCATCGAGGTACACGTTCAGACCAAACCGCGGGTGCTCGACCATGTAGCAGCCACCGCCAGGACCCGCCACCATCACCTTCTTGAATGGAAAAAACTGCTCCACGGTGTCCGCGTCGGAGAAGGTGGTCGCCCCGCGCTCTGAGCACGCCGGCAGGCCGGTCGCTGGGTCAGGCCAGTCCATAAAGAAGGCAAGTCCGTTGGCACCCTCGCTGGTGCGCTGTAGACGCTCCTGCAGGCGGCGCTTTGCCAGTGCCATGAACTTGTACACACGGTCACGGCTGCGGTCACGCCACTCCATCACCGGGGCGGGGGCAGGGCTAACCGACGTGCTCGATGTGTTCTCGTCTTTCTTGATGACGGACGAGGACACCGGCGAGACGGCACTGGAGGCGGTGGTGCCGGACTCGTCGCAGCTGCTGAGGCCTTGGTAGTCGCTGTCCTCGTCGCTCGCCCGCTCCATCACAAAGTCGCAGGGCTGGAAGGTGTAGAGAAGGTAGTAGTTCGACTCGTGGTCCGCAACGTCAGCCGGGTAGGCAGTTGCCTCCTGGAGGGACGCGGCCACCTGTGCAGCCTCCGGGAAGACGGTGGCTAAGTTTTCTTTGGCGAAAAACTTGGGGCACCGTAAGAGAACGAACTCCATGTCCGGAAAGTCCGCCGCCTGGGTGGCGTCTACAAGAGTGTTGCGACGGCGCATTCTGTTGTCTGTTTATTGTTGCGTGGTTGCGAGTGCTTTAAACTGTGGTGTGCTGACGGTTGAAAGAAATAGAAAAAAAAGTTGTGTGCTGCGAGGTAGAAGAAATTGTATACTGTTTGTTTTAAAGTATAGCTGCTACTGTGTTAATTATTTGATGGATGTGAGCAAAGCTGTTGTTCTGTTACTTTCTAGTGCAGCTGATATTCTTGAGTAAAGAAAACAATTTACGTTTTGTTGACTGGAATACTTTCTTTCATTTTCCTCGCGAATCAAACCAAAAAAGAAGTCAGTGAATTTCAACGGAAAAAGACACAGAGTAGAAGAAGAGGAAAGAGACCGTAAGCTAATGCCCCAAACATAAAGCATAGAGGGCCGGCGTATCGAAGCTCAAATAAACGCATACTCGACTAAAAAACTTCAAACAAGCGCTTATTTCTATTTCGTGTAATTGAGTTTAGTGAAGCTTTAGAATTGACATCTTTTGTTGCCGCGTTGCAGATGCAATAGAATGAAACACTAAAGCCGCGAGAGTGACACTTGAAAACGCCCATACAAGCTGCCGTGCTCTCAGTCCTTCAACGCACACCAACCAAGCATTTTTTTGTTTTGTCATGAAATACACAATTTGTTCTCATTCGCTTCAGGTTGGCGAACAAACAATTGACGGCTAGCTAGAAGAAAAACAAACTCAGACCAGAAAGTAGTTGAGTTTGCGATAACGCAGAAGAAGAAACCAGAAAGGAAGAGCAAAACAGAGAAGTACAAAACATCACCGATAGAAAAAGGCTCAAAGCGCCTCTCGCCCAACTTACGGCGTCCACTCCCCCACCTGGAACGCCACCACAAAGCTACGGCATAGCACAAAAGGAAATGCGTCAAAAGATAAAAACAAAAAGAAAAACAAAGATGTTCAGGAAGCAGCAACGGATCAGTTTAGTAGCCAAAGCCACAGCGCACACCGTGGCGCGGCGCCAGCAGCGGCTGCAACGCCGAGAACGTCGCAAACGTCACCGCAATCATCGGCACCTCCTTCATCAGCGTTGGCAGCAGGCCGCGGCAGAGCGCCGAGTCGTGGATGACGGTCTGCATGTACTGATGGGCACTGAGCGGGTAGCACACGGTGGACGCCACGGTGGCCGCCGCCCCACCCATCACGAAGTTCGACGCGACCGTTGCCGTGTAGTTGCGCCAGCTCCAGTTGTGGTCCACCACCGCCGGGCCGGTGTGCGGCTTGTTCACTACCTGCACCTGACCGTCATCGCCCATCAGCAGCACCTCGCCCTCTGCCTCGTTGCTCACGATGGGCACAAAGTTGCGTTCGTTGAAGCGGCGCAGACCCTCAAAGACGGTGAAGAGCGTGCCGAAGTAGACGGCGTTCGCCAGCAGGTTCGGCATCGTGTACCAGAACTGCAGAATCGTCTTGTTCTTCAGCACTCGAGCGACGTCAATAGGGGCCTTGCCGGTGCGCAGACTCTCATCCATTACACGCGAGACAGGATTGGAGAGGAAGCGCATGTTGAAGCCGGCCGCCGCGCCGACCATGAAAGTCGTCAGCATCTTCGACTTCGGGTCCGACTCCAGACCGGGCAGCAGCTTGTGGGCTACAGGGCAGTAAAACATCATCAGCAGCCCAAACTGCGGCATGCGACGGCCAATCGTTTGCTGAATGCCCTTCTTACCACCTTGATCAAACGGGAGCGCCGCAGCGCGGCCCACGCCGCCGGCGATGGCACCAGAGATAAAGGTGCCAGGGTCGGTGAAGGTTTTAAAGGTCTCCTTCTCTATTTTGATCGCACGGCCTGCCACGTACAGCGCGGAGGCGTAGGTGTATGAGAGAATCTCAAACATGGTGCTGAGGGATAGGAGCGAAAATGCGGGAACTTTGAATTCTGACGAGCTAACGTTCTACGAGTGAATTGTAATAATACTGGTACGAGACACAAAAATGGCCTGAAAGGGTAGTAGTGTCTTTGATAAGAATTGTGCGTGATAACTGTAAGGTCAAGAAAAACTAAATCGGGGTTTTGGATTTTTTTAAAGATAAGACAAACAATTCTGTTTTGACGCTACGGAATTGAAAACAGCAAATTTGCTACTAATCTACACTAAACACAATACGGAAAATCTAGAGACGAAGATGCGGTGAAAGAACGCGGACGGAACTAACCACCGCGATAGCAGATAAAAAAAAAATGGAGGGTGTTGTGTTACTATTGAGAAACGGCTTCTTCTTACTATGCTTTGTGCTAAACGAGGAAAGAACAGCGAAAAGCTGTGCGCTTTGCTGGTGGCATCAGTTGATTTAAAGGGAAGCAAGAAATTGCAAGAAAAGAAGGGAGAGAGAGAGTTAAAAGGCAGACTACCAATACACACAAAAAGGGGTTAACGGTGCATTTACAGGGGGAATAAAAGCGCAGCTAAGCACAGTCACTCAGCGTTGCGAGCGTGAGTTGAAGCTTCGACGCACGTCGTAAAAACACCAAATGTAACATGCTTTAATTCGTCTCTATGCCTACAACTGATAATTTTGTTTTTCTAACACGTCGCGATGAGGCACACACACGAGATGCAGGTACTTCGCTTACTTCTACACTACATCAACTTTTCTGTGCTAACGCTTGAGCGTAGCGGTTTCGCTTTCAAACATTTACTTTACCCATTAAAATTTTGTTAAAGCGTGTTAGTTCATCTTACGCGGAATAGATGGTGCATTAAAGCTTATTAATGTCAATAACACCAAAAAAATGGAGAGAAAAAAAGGACCAATACACAAATTAAGCATAAGGACATGTGTCAAGCGCAGAAAAAGAAACCTCAACAGGCAGAGATAAAATAGACGCAAAGGAAGAAAAATCTTTTCGCAACATGGTGCAGGACGTCACATCAAAATTGTGAAAAATCACGACAAAAACATCAAGCAACTTGATTCTGTGTTTCCATTAAAATCAAGCCTCGTTTCAACCCACACGTCACCGCACCGTACGCTGGCACTCTAACTGAACATCATGTTACCATCATAGCCCTTCGGATGCAGCTTGTTCGAACGCAAGCTGACCACGAGATCCTTTTCGTGCCGTGCGTTGCCGCTACGCGTCGCCACCCACGCCGCCTCCTGGTTCTGCGCCATCATCATCTCCTTCTGCTCCTGCTTCGCGATGAGACGCGTCTCCTGCTCAGCGGCCAAGATGGCCTTGCGCTGCTCGTTTTGCGCTTCCGTCTCACGCGGGCGGGCGCGTGGCACCTCACCCTCGCGCTTCAGCACCACACGCGTCTTGCCCTTCGCCTTCTCGCCGCCGAGCACCAGCTCATCGCCACGCACGCCGTCCAGCTGGACCGGGTCCAAACCCTCAGGGCTGGCGAGCGCCACGTTGTAGAATTCCTGGTACTCAGGGCTGAGAATGAGGCGCTCGTGGTTGGACTCCCGCATGTGGTCACGCAGCGCCTCCAGCGAGGCGAAGGAGCGCGTGCGCTCGTTGCACACGATGCACATAAGGCCGTTGATCTTACGTGCCAGGTAGCCCAGCAGGGCCGCGACGTCCTTGCAGTGCGCCGCCATCGGAATGGTAAAGTGGTGCACGCGGTCGAGGTGTTGCACGTTGGCCTCCACATCTGCCGAGAGGAGGCCGCAGAACATGCACCGCACCTCGCTTGTGTCCTCCTCTCGCTCCTCCAGCCCCACCTTCGGGGCCGCCTTCTTCCCCTTCGCCGCCTCCTCCTTCCGCGCCGCGCTCTTCTTGGCGTTGTGGCGGCGGTGCAGGCCCATCGCGGCACTGCCGAGGGACGTCGACGTCAGCATACTTGCTGCCTCGGAGTCGCGTGCGATGATGCGCTGCTCCTTGCGCATGAGGTGGGCGGTGGAGCGGATGTGGGTCTGCAGTGTCTGCACCGAGCGAAAAGTCTTCTTGCACAGGGTGCACGAGTACACCGGGGCTCCGTTCTCATCCAGACCGGCGCCTTCGACCTCGCTCTGGGCGTGGCGCTGCTCCTGCTGCGTCAGCGGCCGCAGCCCCTCCACGCGACGGCGCACGTTGGTGAGGTGGAACTCCGAGCCGTAGTGGCTGCGCAGCGCTTCGGCGTTGTCCAGCGCCACATTGCACGTACCACAGCGAGACATCTCGTAGATCTTTGATTTGGGTTTTATAGTGCTGAGGAAGTTTTGAGTCTTAGTTTTCTTTTTTTAACCCACACGTATAAATCACAGCAGGGATGTAAGGACAATATGCGTCTCGTAAAAATCTACGACGACAAAGAAAAAAAAATAATTTACCTTGATTGAGGTACTATTTCTACCAGAATAAGGAAGACAGTATTGCGTAAGAGGATAGCAAGATGCAAGAAGAAAGATAGAGACAGAGACAAAAAGTGGAATTCAAGTTTTATCCGAGAGCGTCAACTAAATGCACTTTTTGAAAACCCCCATTGCAAAAGTTCATTGTTTTTGTTTCTGAAATTCAGAAGGAATTTGACAGAACCGTAAACTCCTTACACAACAAAATGAACCTTTTATTGGAATGTTAGAAAGCAAGACTCTTCTTACCGTCCCGCCAGACCATTTTCTCACTGAAACACCACGCAAGCCTGTATTGAGTAATTTAACAGCACGGGTTTCCTTTTACATTGCATTTGAAACTTGACTTTCGTTGGAGTAACGCAACCAGAACATGTTAAAGAGTGGAAAAAATGAGGGGAAAAAAATAAGATTTGCAAAGAGAAGCACACAGAGAAGCAAAAAAAAAAAACACAAAAGAAACAACAAAAACAACCGAAACGAAATGCAATAGAGTACAACACAGTATCATGAATTGCTGTGCGAAATCGGCAAGCACTGTACGACACAATAACATCCGCAAAACTGACACAAACCATAACGCACAATTATGTCAAACTCTTCCCAACATCCATCATTTACCGTACTTGCTCGAGGGTTCTATCGAAGCGTCTCAGATAAGATCGTCGCGTACCTCCGCCTCGCCGTGCAGGGCTGCCGCCGCACGGCTGCACGCGATGGACGGCACCTCCGGCACGGCGTGGAACCACCGCACCCACACCGACTGCGCGCGGCGGTGCTCCTTGCCACCCAGAAAATAGCGCTGACGTTTCACCTCAGCCCGCCGTAGCGTGTCGCGTGGGTTTGGGTGGCGTATCGCCAGGACAGTGAAGTAGATGAGGCTGGGCACCACCAGCGCAGCCGCCACGCCAATTGCGGCGAGAATGCCCACGTTATCGAGCGACTTGCGAAAGACGCCGTGGTACTGCAACGCAGGACGGTCGCTGTAGACAAGGGTGGAGTAGACGTAGAAAGCCGGCATCCCGATCAGCATGAGCAGATTTAGGGGCGTTATCGAGTGCGACTCCCACCACACAGTGAAGAGCTGCGAGAGCATCAGCGCGCTGTAGGCCACGCTGAAGGCGACGTCGTTCGACGCCGTCCCGCCCGTGCCGGCAAACGCGAAGCCCGCGCCGTAGATGCGCGTGCACAACCACAGCAGCCCAACCGACTGCAGCACCCCGCGCAGCACAAAGGAAACGAAAAACTCCACCGGATCAATGTCGACGGCGTGTCGCGTCATCTTGTACAGGTACGGGTTGCGCTCCAGCACCACCCGCGGGGCACAGCGGTCAAAGCAGTAAAAAATTGTCTGCGGCAGCGTGTAGAAGCCGTTCCACATGGTGAGGGAGAAACTGTTCCAGAACGTGCCACCCGACGCGTGGGTGCCAACGACGTTGTACGCGAGCTGGATGAAAGAAATCAGCATGGACTTGTAAAAGCTGTACTTGATCACGTAGGCGGTGCGGGCGTACGCCTGCTGTCCGTGCACGAAGAGCAGGGCACGCAGGTCGGAGAACTGAGTAATGGAGAAGTCAGCCGCACGCGCAGCCTGCTGGCCCTCTTTGCCAGCGATGCCAACCCCGACGTGGGCCTCCTGCAGCATCGCCACATCGTTGCCGCCGTCACCGACGGAGAGCGTCATAAAACCGCGACAACGCACGAAGTGTGTGATGGCGGCCTTCTGGCTTGGCGTGGTGCGGGCGCAGATGACACTGCGGCAGCGCCTCGAGACGGCGGCGAAGCGCTCTCGCAGCGCTGGGTCTTGCAGGATGGCCTCTAACACGGCACCGCCCTGCACGATGAGCACCGCAGGCCGCCGCGATTCCCCCGTACCGCTGCTGCTCCCTTGAAGTGGGCCCGGCGAGTAGCTGCGCGACGTGCTACCCGCATGACGATTGTTGTTGTGGCTACTACTGTCTCCATGCTCGTGGCTGTTCGCGCTGTCGACGCCCTCCTCATCGTGCTGCAACTCAAGCAAGCGGACGTTGGACATCTGCGTCACATCGGAGGCGTCAAAACGCAGCACGCGCGTCTCGAGTTCCTTGCCGCAGGCACGCGCCGCCGCTTTGGTAAAAGCCTCACTCGTCCGTCGCCACAACCCGCGCCGCGCGGCCTCCTTGTCGTCTGCGACAGGTGGGAGCACATCTAGAGGAAAGTCCAGCAAGTCGCGACGCCAATCCTGCGCCGATGGTGGTGGTGGTGCTGTGTGCTGCGAATGGCGATCGCCACTGCTCGCAGGAGACCTACCGGCCTCGCCAATGCAAATGACGCGGTCACCGGTGTGGTAGAGGCCGCACGAGAGACCAATCTGCTGTGCTGTCTCCATCTTGTCCCCCGTCAGCATCCACACCTTGATGCCCGCGATGAGCATGTCGCTGATCGTCTCCTGCACGTCTTCCTGCAGCTTGTCCTCAATCGCGGTGATGCCCAGCACCTCAACCCCGGCTTCCATCTCGTTACGCAGCGCATCCAGCCGCGCCTGGCGGCCCTCGGTGAGGCAATTCGCCTCCTCCATCGCGCGCAGAAACCGCGCCAGCTGCTCGCGTGAGATTTCTTTCCGTCCGACAAGCAGCGTGCGCAGGCCGCGGTGGGCGTAGAAGGCCAGCTTGGCGGCGCACTCCGCGTTGAGCGGCCGCGTGGTTGTCCCTTCTTCGCCGTCCTCGCCGTCCCCACCCACACCCGCAGCCCCTCCGCTCGCCATGGCTAGCACGCGATCATCGGCGCCCTTCACCACGAACCAGATTCGCGCCGTCTCGGGCTCCTCTACCAGCACGCCCATCGTCTTCTTCTCCGACGAGAAGTGAAAGGTGTGGTGAATCACCCACGTCTCGTCGTAGACGGACGCGGACGGGTGCTGCGGCAGCCGCAGCGAGGCGCGGCCGCCGTTGTGCGTGTGGTGCACCCGCAGCATCGCCCGTCGCTCATTGCGAAAGACAAGCGACACGCCAAGCTTTCGCATGCCGTTGCAGAGCGCAATCTCGTCCGGCGAGGCGGCGTGGTACACAATGTCTGGGGCACCGCCTCCACCATCTGTGTCATGCTGTCGGTTGTTGCCAGCGCCACTGCTGCCGCCATCGTGGCTCTCTGCAAATCTGTCGGCTGTGTGTGAGGGGTAGACGACCTCCACGGTGTTGCACAACGCGACCATCTGCGCGAAAAGCCGCACCGTCGGCAGGGCTGACGCGTCCCCAGCCACCACCTCTTCCGGCACGGATGTGCTCGTGTCCGCCAACTTCGCCACCGGGACGTGGTAGCCCGGGCACACCGTGATGCTGTCCATGATCATGACGTTCTGCGTCAGTGTCCCTGTCTTGTCGGACAAGACGTAGTCGATCTGTCCCAAGTCCTCCAAAATGCTCGAATTCTTCACCTTGCAGCCGGCGCTCTCGGGAAGGGCGCCAAGCATGCGTTGCAGCGAGTTCACGTGCGCCGGCCGCGGTGCGTCGCCGACGTCGACGTGCTTCATCGCACTGTCCCACTCCACCGTGTTCGCCATGTAGTACTTGCACACGTCCACCACAAACTTAAAAGACACGGGGATCATGACCGTGGTCAGCAGGAAAAAGCGCAGGGGGTAGATGACGGCGGAGCCGCCGGCCTCGTTCGCCGGCAGCGGAAGGTACCAGGTTGTCGTGTGCACGTCGTGGTTTGCCCAGTAGCCAACGAAGCCGAAGAGAAAGGCATTCAACATCTGGCAGCAAAAGATGTAGATAGAGTAGCGGCTGACGTCTTTGTCAATCTGCGCCCACTTCACCGGCGGTGCACGTTTGTTCATTCCGCACTTCGTGTCGTCCCCCGTGTACACCGCGACACACACCGCCTGCGCGACGTTCTTCAGGATGCAAGACTGCGGGAGCAGGTGGTGGTGAGAGAGGGGAACGCGTATCACCTGGCTTGGGTCGGGGTGCGCGCCGGACGGGGAGGCCGCGCCATCAGCTGAGACGCTGCGGTGAATGTCCGCACGGCCTTCAAAGGACTCCACGATGGCGGACGGTGGTGGACACTCCAAGGTGAGCTGACCCACCGCAGCGCTGACCGTCGACGCCGACGGTGGGTCGCTGGCGGAGGGAACAGCGCAGAGGGTGTGCAGCTCGCGTGTCCGCTCATCCGCGGCGAGGGTGGACCACTGCACTCGCTCCTTTGGTTTCAGGTCGATCTCGCCGTCTAGGTTGTCCGTGCGGATGTACACCGTGGAGGTGGAGCCGACCACGACGACATCACACGGAATCTCCTCCTCCTCGACGAGCAGCAGCACATCGCCGACGCAGATGTCCGCATTGCGGCGCTGCACCCACGCGTTCTGCGCGGCGTCGAGCACCGTGCGCAGCTTGTTGTTGTACGCGTAGTCCTGCCGGTGGCGCTTTACATCATCGTAGCCCTCCTTCACCGCGGTCAGCGTGAAAGCAAAGAGAAGCGGCAGCAGTGTGGAGAGCGGGTTGACGGGTGCAATGACCGAAATAAACTGCAGCATCGCCACGAGCAGGAAGTAGAAGTTCAGCGGACGGCTAAACTGCTCGTAGAGGTTCTTGAAAATGAAATTCTGCAGGGTGTAACGGCTGTTGATGACCAGGTTGTCGCGGTACTGGCCCGCCGTCGCGTCATCGAGTGGCTGAATGACACGCATTCCGTGGTTTTCGGGAAGGCTCGAGTAGCCTGACGGGCTGGCGGAGTTGCGGCTGCGAGCCATAGTCACACTATCGCTGTTGTTGCTCCCACGTGAGCGCTGCCGGCCGCGGAGGCGACACCCACAACACTGCTGAAAGCTCTGAATGTACCCAAGGCACCGCCACACAACCCGGCGGTAGGAGAAGCCACGCGGAGAGCCGGCCGAGCCTGCTTTTGCCGCCGCCTCGTCTACGCTGTTCGACTCTGCACCGGAGTGATCGTCGTTGTTACCCTCCGCGACACGATTGAGCGCCGCCGTGAAAGTGTTGCTGCGCCGCTGCAGAGCCAACAGTTGAGGGCTACCGTAAACACCGCCACCACCACCACCACCAGCTGCAGTCGTAGCAGCTGGAGCGTGAGTTGTGGGACCTGGAGAGCCAGCAGTTGGTCGTGTGGGCGACACCGTTGGCAGCGCTCTCAAGCCGGCAGAGGTTGGAGAGACGCCGCTGAAGCCGTGACTCGGTCCCGGTGCGAGGGTGGGGGTGGAGGCGGAGGCTGCGCCTGGCTGCGCGGTCTCACGCCAGTCTCGGTTGCCGTTAAACGACTGCACTTTCGCTGCGGTGCGGGTGCAAACACAGTTTGCAGAAGAAA
>MDUD01006670.1:0-13322 GCA_002216565.1 Crithidia mellificae | reverse complement strand
AATTGTATATTTCCGATTCCATTTTAGTTTGATTGCACTTTAGATATGAACGAGGATTCAGGTGGACCGGTGCAGCGAGGCACCTACCATCTTACGGAGGACGAGGAGGCCGCGCTGCTGGCCGAGTACGGCACGGAAGGACTCCTGGATGACACCGTTGACTGGGCAGCTCCAAGCCACTTCAAGTCGCAGCTCGGCGACGGCGATGTATTTCTGACCGGCGCTGGAGCTGCCGCGTCGGACAGCGAAGACGCGGGTGATGCACAACATGCGATGCCTGGGCCCTTAGGCGACGGCAACACCTCGTCGCGACGTGCGCACACCGACCCGCTGACACTTTACCTGCTGCGCACCGCTCCATCACTCATTCTACCCACCAAATCGATGCCAGCGTCTCTCGCGCAGCCGATCAGCAATCTTGTGGACACGCTCGAACATGCCGAGGCGAACGAAGACAGCAACAAAGACAGTCCATCTGAATACACTTCCTATGCGGACTTCAGAGATGAAACAGCTCGAAGCGCCACCACTGCGACGTCGCGCTTTGCGCCGGTGCTGCGGAGTGGAAAGGAGTGGGAGAGGCGTGCGAGCTTGGCGGTGCAGGGCGTCCCAACAAGCGCATTTGCCTCGTACCTGCTCTCTGGACAACAAGAAAGACGTGTAGGGGGTGTCAACCTGCCACACTCGCCACTGTCAGCTGTGACGAGAACGGCTGGCAGCGGAGGAGATGACAACGCAGCGTTGGTCGAGCAGGATGCGGAGTACCAAAAACTGATGGGCGAAACGGTAAACTTGCTACAAGACGCGGATCAGCTGCTGAATCGACTTACAAAACCGGCTAACGCGGAGACCACAGAATCCGACGAGGCAGCAGTCCAAGACGCCATCGCCGACTTGCAGCGACGCGAGGCACTCGCGTCGGAAGACGTGCTGGATCAGCACTGGGAGCGCGAAGAGGTTTTACACGCGGATGAGGAAGACGCACGTACGTGGGAGTTGCTGCAACACGCGCAATCAAGCCGACAGCGCCTCTGTGCCGCTCTCGCAGCGGCGGTGAATGAGAACGCAGGCACGGCGGGTACAGACGATGCCCACAAGGTGGGTGCCAGGCAAGCAGTACACCAAGAACACTCACAAGATCTTTGTGCTGATCTTCCAAAACGTGAAAGCCTGCTAGACGAAGAAGGGGAGAGCTCCAAGGTGAAAGTTCTGCCACTGGATGCAGACTACCTTTACGCGTTCGAGATGCAGCTGCCACAGATGGAAATTGCGCTTCCCACCACAGGTGTTGACACCGGCTTGGCAGCAGGGACAGCACCGATACTGCAAGAACAAGCTCTCAGAGCAGAGGAAGAAGTACCCGCAACAAGCAAGATCGACGCACAGAGAAGCGTTGCACCGGACACTTCCAAGCCAAATACGGAAACAGAAGATACTCTTCCTCAGCTTCTATTGCGAAGCTCTGCTATGCTCGACGCCATCGCGACGGCAGAGCAGCGCGACGCGGAGCTGCTGCGGCAATTTACAAGTGCACAGGAGGAGCGTGCTCAGGTGAAGTCTCGCTTCCAATTGCAACAATGTGCAGCTGGGCCGCAGGTGACGAAGAAGCGCAACCGTGACGCGCTGGGCTTGGTGGCCCTGCCGTCCTTCGTTGAGCGCCTCGATGTGCTGCTCTCACCCACGCAGGAGGAGCAGCAGGAGCGGGCGCGGCGGAAAAGCAACCACGAAAACTTTACCTCGCCAAACAACAAAAGCGTGGGGACGACTTTGACGCAACACGGAGTCGTGGAAAAGCAACGCAGTTTATGTCAAGAAAATGGCACAGCTGTTGATGCAGCCGCGGCAGCACCGACAGCGTTATCAGCGGCTCCGCCGCCGTCCAGTACGGCGGTCACGCTTGAACAGATCCGTCGTCAGGCCTCTATAGAGTCGTTGATGCTGCAGCGTGAGTTGGAGGAAGCCCGGCGCATGCGGCGTGAGGAGGAGATGATCGAGCGTGAGTTGATGGCTGCGGAAGCGTTGCGTAGTCTGCACGATGACCAGCGGGCTGCCTTGCACGCAGACGCCGTACGTGCACGCACTGCTCTCCTCGCAGAGGAGGCTGCCGCCTTTGCGGAGCTAGCGACGGCCGAGGTCAAAGACGCGGCTTTAGCACGGCAGGTGGGACGACTGCGGCAGCTACAGCAGGTGGAGGCTCTTTCCTACACTCTCATGATGGAGTGGGAAGTGCACCGCGAGCAGCTGATCGATGACGAGGCGTTGTCGTTTCGTCGTCTCACGCGTGATGCCGCAGAGGCAAAAACGCAGGCCGTCGCGGCGACGAAAGAGAGAGAAGCTGCAGAGGAGGCGACCGCGCGTGCGTACGTCGCCGGCGTGCGAAGAGCCTTCGAAGCGTACCGCATTGAGGCATTTAGCTCTTTAACAAAGGACACTGGAGAGAAAACTCTCAGTGATGCTACGGATCTTCTGCTGCCGTTCCGGACTACCGCGTGGTACCGCCGCCGCATTGGGCCTTTGTTAAGCGAGCGTGCCTACGTGGTGCAGTGGGCAGTTTCGCATCGGCGTCCGCTGGAGAGCACGCAGGACCTTCTTATCGACGCCGCCGCTCAGTACCGGCGCCACCTCACCGCCGCTCTGCCGCCCAAAGACGCGGTCGATCCATCAGCTCGCGTCCTGCGTGTTCCTGCTGCGCCGCCGACGAAAGAGGACAACGGCGACTTCACCACTGCAGGCGAAGCTGCCTCAGGGGCTGGGACTCTCACGGCGGAGAGGCTGCTGCAAATTTTGTGGCCCATGCTCCGTGCAGCGGTGATGGCGCCTGGGCAGGCACCGCAGTTTCTCGCCCGTTGGGGCCTCTCTCTCGAAGACCTGAACACTGTTGACTGGACGGCGTTGCAGTCTCTCACCCTCCAACGGCTGGACAGCGGCGACTCCGCAGCAGCGGCGAACAAGAGTTTGGTGGTGGGGCGATTTGTGAAGGACGTCGACCTCAGCGGTAACCGTCTCGGCTCCGTCGACGTTTTACAGGCAGTGCGCGCCTTTCCACTGCTGCAGCGGCTGGCGCTTAGCCACGCGGGTGTGAACTCGCTCGAGGCAGCCGAGATAACGCCGCAATCACAGCAACCACAGCAAGTGCAAGGACAAGGAAGTGCTCGACGAAACGCAGAGGGAAGCCCTCGTGACGGACGCGTGTCTTCCGCCTCACTGTCAACCTCTGCCCGCCTACGCCACATCTCTGCCGCACGAAATCACGCGTTGGCGGAGCAGGTGCACTTGCTGGAGGTGGATGTGTCTGCCAACAAGCTGACCTCGCTGACGCCGCTGGGTCTTATGGCGACCGCCTCCCTGACGCGGTGTGCGGCGGTGGAGAACCGACTGACGTCGCTGGAGTCTATTGCTGCCTGTACGCAGCTGCGCAGCATCGCGGTTGCGCACAACCAACTCCGCACGGTGCAAAGCGTGGATGGACTGCGACTGCTGCGCGAGCTGGACGTGGGCAACAACGAAGTGACTCAGCTAGCAGACGAGGCTATTGTTGCAACTTCTGCGATGAGAAGTTCAACTATTACTACTGCTACTGGTGGCCAAGAGAGCTGCAGAAGCGGGGCCGTGCACCCTGTTGTGCTGTTGAACAAACTCTTTGCTTCGCACAATCGTTTAACGCGGCTGCCTTCCTCGCTGCAAAGCGTGTATCCTTGTCTCAGTCAGCTTTTCATTAACCACAATCAAATTACCGCTTTGACGGCTGGCGCCATGGCGTGGTTTCCGCTGTTACGCGTTTTGCAGGCAGAGGGCAACAAGCTCACCGACATCACTGGGCTGTCGCACTGCACGCGGCTTGAGTCGGTGAAGCTTTCGAATAATCAGCTCTGCACTACGGATGCACTACTTCCGCTGGCGTCGTGCCGTCGCCTGAAAGTCCTTGACGTTAGCGGCAATCCTGTCTTTGCTACACCGAATGGCAAAGCTGCAACGGATCGGCAAAGTCAGGAGATTGCGGAAACGTTTTTGTCGTTTCTTCCCTGGCTGGAAGAGTTCAACAACAGCCCAATTGCAGAACGGATAGCTCAGCAACAGCAACAACAGCAACAACAAGAACACTCGGCAAGCTCAACGACGCGTGGCGTTCCGTCTTTGACGGCCAATGAGTGCACAGCAGCCGGACCGCCCGCGTACTTTTCGGCAAGTCCAGTAAGCACAACCGCGCTTTGTGAAACCAACGTGTCGTGGTACTCCATCGCAAACGTGGTGGACCCTTCAGCTTTGTATGGCGAGGTGTTTGCAGGATTGTGCTGGGATGACATGGTGGCCGACTTACAAGACGAGCGGGAAGGTCGGGAGGCGGTCATTGCGCGAGAGTTGAATCGGGCTCGCGGCTGGGAGGCCACACTCACGGCGCAGCGGGAGTCCACAGCAGAGAAGCAAGCAACAACTTTGACAGGTGTGAGTGCGAGCGCTGCTGTGACCGCGCTCTACGGCACTACAGCGGCGCAACGCGACACCCGCCGCGCTGAGCAAGAAGCAGAGTTGCGACTCTTTGAACTGGACGGCATGGTCATCTCTTGCTGGCACGCGATTGCTGAGCAGTGCACACGTGGAGCTCAGCAGCACAATCAGCCGGAAACGGAGCTGATGCTTGCTGATCACATTCATTTTGCCAACCGCCACGTGGTGAACTACCGATGTCTGCAGGAAGAGGACGATCGTCTTAAAAAGTTGGCGCGTGCCTTCATTGCGGAGTGGGTCCTCGCTCGTGTGCAGATTTGCCGCGCTCGTCGCGAGCTGCGAAGTCTGCGGGCCGCCCACCGCCAGTCTGAGGCATTCCGTCGTGAGGCGGCGGCGCGTCGCATTCAGCCGCTATGGCGCGGAGCCGCGCTGCGGTCACGCCTGCGCCGGCTGCTGCACGGCGACCAGAGCAACGACATCAACGGCGACGATGACACGACCTTTGCGAAGGTAGACGTGGACGACTGGATGACAGAGGACGCAGCCGCGCTGGCGCCGGTAGAGCTACTCCTGCGTACGGTGGTGGATTCTGCGGGCACAGTGGCCGCGGTGCCTTTCAACGTGCCGCTTTTCGCACCGCCTACTTCAGGCAGTTCTCACAACACCGGAGCTACAACTGGAAACACCAGGCAAGAACAGCAACCAGGTGCAGCTGCCTCACCTTTTACTCCCGTTCCGCCACCGCCACCACCAGCAGGCGGTGAGCCACGCCGCGCAAACACCGGCAACGGCGCCGCTTCCGGTCGCCCTGCGCCGCGTCTCACGCAGCCGCGCACGGAGTCCGCCGCCGGCCAGAGCAGCCGTCTTCCGGCTGGGCAGACGGCGAAGAGCTCCGCGACTGGCGCGGCGTCGCTGGAGGAACAGTGGGGTCCGGCGGTGGCGGCGCAGCTACGCAAGAAGCAGCAGAAAAACACGCGTGCCCACAACGAGCGGATGCGCAAGGAGTTTCTGCAAGACCCGCTGCGGGTGCAGCACGAGATGCGTGGCGCGCAGCCTGGTCATAAAGCAAAGTGAGGCTGGGATTTGGACAACGGCGCTGGCGTGTCCTTTCTGGCAGCTTCGTTGACAATACAACTATTATTCTTCACTGAAGGGTGCCCTGTGAAGTTCAAACTTCCTTTAAAATTTTAGATTTCACATGCATTATTCTGCTCCAAAAATAAGACATAGAGAAATGTAGTACAGCTTTAAAAATAAAAAGAATACGCCGCCGTATTGATGACGCTAAAAACTACCAAATGCATGCTTTGTAGCCCCAGCACTTTTTCTCTTACTGCAACTCTTGAGCCTCGCACACTCGTTTCTGATGGATATTGGCTAAAAGGCCAAAAAGTTAAGATCTACCTTTTCCTAACCTCCTTTTCTGAATTGTGATTCAACGATACCTACTACATGCACACAAAGTATTTCCCTTTTTCTGAGCACGGCGACGTAAAACACAATTCCCTGACCTTTTTGCCATATTCGGTCGCGTCGATTGCATTGAAATTACGTGTTTCAGAGTACCTTTGCATAGTGTTTGGCTTTGTTCCACGTAAACATTTCATTTTTATTGTGTGTGATCCTGCAGCATCGACACGGAGCTTTTGTGTGTAAATGAGCTCCCTTCTGTAGTCGTTCACATACTTGTTCTTTTCCCAGTACAAATTTATACACCGTTCTGTTCTGAATTTTTTGTTTTCCTTCAGCAACGAGGACAACAACAACAAAAGTATCTATGTGTATTTCACCTCGGTCACGATCTAAATTACAAACGGCACTCCTGTGTTGACCTTCTGCTTCCATCTTCTTTCATTTTGTAGAATTTTGTTCTTCAAATTCGAGCTGAAAGAGGAAGAATTGATCTGGCTCCTCGGGTTTTAACGCTTCCATCTTGTATCATTTTTTTTTCTTTTTCTTTCTTCTGCAAACTGTGTTTGCACCCGCACCGCAGCGAAAGTGCAGTCGTTTAACGGCAACCGAGACTGGCGTGAGACCGCGCAGCCAGGCGCAGCCTCCGCCTCCACCCCCACCCTCGCACCGGGACCGAGTCACGGCTTCAGCGGCGTCTCTCCAACCTCTGCCGGCTTGAGAGCGCTGCCAACGGTGTCGCCCACACGACCAACTGCTGGCTCTCCAGGTCCCACAACTCACGCTCCAGCTGCTACGACTGCAGCTGGTGGTGGTGGTGGTGGCGGTGTTTACGGTAGCCCTCAACTGTTGGCTCTGCAGCGGCGCAGCAACACTTTCACGGCGGCGCTCAATCGTGTCGCGGAGGGTAACAACGACGATCACTCCGGTGCAGAGTCGAACAGCGTAGACGAGGCGGCGGCAAAAGCAGGCTCGGCCGGCTCTCCGCGTGGCTTCTCCTACCGCCGGGTTGTGTGGCGGTGCCTTGGGTACATTCAGAGCTTTCAGCAGTGTTGTGGGTGTCGCCTCCGCGGCCGGCAGCGCTCACGTGGGAGCAACAACAGCGATAGTGTGACTATGGCTCGCAGCCGCAACTCCGCCAGCCCGTCAGGCTACTCGAGCCTTCCCGAAAACCACGGAATGCGTGTCATTCAGCCACTCGATGACGCGACGGCGGGCCAGTACCGCGACAACCTGGTCATCAACAGCCGTTACACCCTGCAGAATTTCATTTTCAAGAACCTCTACGAGCAGTTTAGCCGTCCGCTGAACTTCTACTTCCTGCTCGTGGCGATGCTGCAGTTTATTTCGGTCATTGCACCCGTCAACCCGCTCTCCACACTGCTGCCGCTTCTCTTTGCTTTCACGCTGACCGCGGTGAAGGAGGGCTACGATGATGTAAAGCGCCACCGGCAGGACTACGCGTACAACAACAAGCTGCGCACGGTGCTCGACGCCGCGCAGAACGCGTGGGTGCAGCGCCGCAATGCGGACATCTGCGTCGGCGATGTGCTGCTGCTCGTCGAGGAGGAGGAGATTCCGTGTGATGTCGTCGTGGTCGGCTCCACCTCCACGGTGTACATCCGCACGGACAACCTAGACGGCGAGATCGACCTGAAACCAAAGGAGCGAGTGCAGTGGTCCACCCTCGCCGCGGATGAGCGGACACGCGAGCTGCACACCCTCTGCGCTGTTCCCTCCGCCAGCGACCCACCGTCGGCGTCGACGGTCAGCGCTGCGGTGGGTCAGCTCACCTTGGAGTGTCCACCACCGTCCGCCATCGTGGAGTCCTTTGAAGGCCGTGCGGACATTCACCGCAGCGTCTCAGCTGATGGCGCGGCCTCCCCGTCCGGCGCGCACCCCGACCCAAGCCAGGTGATACGCGTTCCCCTCTCTCACCACCACCTGCTCCCGCAGTCTTGCATCCTGAAGAACGTCGCGCAGGCGGTGTGTGTCGCGGTGTACACGGGGGACGACACGAAGTGCGGAATGAACAAACGTGCACCGCCGGTGAAGTGGGCGCAGATTGACAAAGACGTCAGCCGCTACTCTATCTACATCTTTTGCTGCCAGATGTTGAATGCCTTTCTCTTCGGCTTCGTTGGCTACTGGGCAAACCACGACGTGCACACGACAACCTGGTACCTTCCGCTGCCGGCGAACGAGGCCGGCGGCTCCGCCGTCATCTACCCCCTGCGCTTTTTCCTGCTGACCACGGTCATGATCCCCGTGTCTTTTAAGTTTGTGGTGGACGTGTGCAAGTACTACATGGCGAACACGGTGGAGTGGGACAGTGCGATGAAGCACGTCGACGTCGGCGACGCACCGCGGCCGGCGCACGTGAACTCGCTGCAACGCATGCTTGGCGCCCTTCCCGAGAGCGCCGGCTGCAAGGTGAAGAATTCGAGCATTTTGGAGGACTTGGGACAGATCGACTACGTCTTGTCCGACAAGACAGGGACACTGACGCAGAACGTCATGATCATGGACAGCATCACGGTGTGCCCGGGCTACCACGTCCCGGTGGCGAAGTTGGCGGACACGAGCACATCCGTGCCGGAAGAGGTGGTGGCTGGGGACGCGTCAGCCCTGCCGACGGTGCGGCTTTTCGCGCAGATGGTCGCGTTGTGCAACACCGTGGAGGTCGTCTACCCCTCACACACAGCCGACAGATTTGCAGAGAGCCACGATGGCGGCAGCAGTGGCGCTGGCAACAACCGACAGCATGACACAGATGGTGGAGGCGGTGCCCCAGACATTGTGTACCACGCCGCCTCGCCGGACGAGATTGCGCTCTGCAACGGCATGCGAAAGCTTGGCGTGTCGCTTGTCTTTCGCAATGAGCGACGGGCGATGCTGCGGGTGCACCACACGCACAACGGCGGCCGCGCCTCGCTGCGGCTGCCGCAGCACCCGTCCGCGTCCGTCTACGACGAGACGTGGGTGATTCACCACACCTTTCACTTCTCGTCGGAGAAGAAGACGATGGGCGTGCTGGTAGAGGAGCCCGAGACGGCGCGAATCTGGTTCGTGGTGAAGGGCGCCGATGATCGCGTGCTAGCCATGGCGAGCGGAGGGGCTGCGGGTGTGGGTGGGGACGGCGAGGACGGCGAAGAAGGGACAACCACGCGGCCGCTCAACGCGGAGTGCGCCGCCAAGCTGGCCTTCTACGCCCACCGCGGCCTGCGCACGCTGCTTGTCGGACGGAAAGAAATCTCACGCGAGCAGCTGGCGCGGTTTCTGCGCGCGATGGAGGAGGCGAATTGCCTCACCGAGGGCCGCCAGGCGCGGCTGGATGCGCTGCGTAACGAGATGGAAGCCGGGGTTGAGGTGCTGGGCATCACCGCGATTGAGGACAAGCTGCAGGAAGACGTGCAGGAGACGATCAGCGACATGCTCATCGCGGGCATCAAGGTGTGGATGCTGACGGGGGACAAGATGGAGACAGCACAGCAGATTGGTCTCTCGTGCGGCCTCTACCACACCGGTGACCGCGTCATTTGCATTGGCGAGGCCGGTAGGTCTCCTGCGAGCAGTGGCGATCGCCATTCGCAGCACACAGCACCACCACCACCATCGGCGCAGGATTGGCGTCGCGACTTGCTGGACTTTCCTCTAGATGTGCTCCCACCTGTCGCAGACGACAAGGAGGCCGCGCGGCGCGGGTTGTGGCGACGGACGAGTGAGGCTTTTACCAAAGCGGCGGCGCGTGCCTGCGGCAAGGAACTCGAGACGCGCGTGCTGCGTTTTGACGCCTCCGATGTGACGCAGATGTCCAACGTCCGCTTGCTTGAGTTGCAGCACGATGAGGAGGGCGTCGACAGCGCGAACAGCCACGAGCATGGAGACAGTAGTAGCCACAACAACAATCGTCATGCGGGTAGCACGTCGCGCAGCTACTCGCCGGGCCCACTTCAAGGGAGCAGCAGCGGTACGGGGGAATCGCGGCGGCCTGCGGTGCTCATCGTGCAGGGCGGTGCCGTGTTAGAGGCCATCCTGCAAGACCCAGCGCTGCGAGAGCGCTTCGCCGCCGTCTCGAGGCGCTGCCGCAGTGTCATCTGCGCCCGCACCACGCCAAGCCAGAAGGCCGCCATCACACACTTCGTGCGTTGTCGCGGTTTTATGACGCTCTCCGTCGGTGACGGCGGCAACGATGTGGCGATGCTGCAGGAGGCCCACGTCGGGGTTGGCATCGCTGGCAAAGAGGGCCAGCAGGCTGCGCGTGCGGCTGACTTCTCCATTACTCAGTTCTCCGACCTGCGTGCCCTGCTCTTCGTGCACGGACAGCAGGCGTACGCCCGCACCGCCTACGTGATCAAGTACAGCTTTTACAAGTCCATGCTGATTTCTTTCATCCAGCTCGCGTACAACGTCGTTGGCACCCACGCGTCGGGTGGCACGTTCTGGAACAGTTTCTCCCTCACCATGTGGAACGGCTTCTACACGCTGCCGCAGACAATTTTTTACTGCTTTGACCGCTGTGCCCCGCGGGTGGTGCTGGAGCGCAACCCGTACCTGTACAAGATGACGCGACACGCCGTCGACATTGATCCGGTGGAGTTTTTCGTTTCCTTTGTGCTGCGCGGGGTGCTGCAGTCGGTTGGGCTGCTGTGGTTGTGCACGCGCATCTACGGCGCGGGCTTCGCGTTTGCCGGCACGGGCGGGACGGCGTCGAACGACGTCGCCTTCAGCGTGGCCTACAGCGCGCTGATGCTCTCGCAGCTCTTCACTGTGTGGTGGGAGTCGCACTCGATAACGCCCCTAAATCTGCTCATGCTGATCGGGATGCCGGCTTTCTACGTCTACTCCACCCTTGTCTACAGCGACCGTCCTGCGTTGCAGTACCACGGCGTCTTTCGCAAGTCGCTCGATAACGTGGGCATTCTCGCCGCAATTGGCGTGGCGGCTGCGCTGGTGGTGCCCAGCCTCATCTACTTCACTGTCCTGGCGATACGCCACCCAAACCCACGCGACACGCTACGGCGGGCTGAGGTGAAACGTCAGCGCTATTTTCTGGGTGGCAAGGAGCACCGCCGCGCGCAGTCGGTGTGGGTGCGGTGGTTCCACGCCGTGCCGGAGGTGCCGTCCATCGCGTGCAGCCGTGCGGCGGCAGCCCTGCACGGCGAGGCGGAGGTACGCGACGATCTTATCTGAGACGCTTCGATAGAACCCTCGAGCAAGTACGGTAAATGATGGATGTTGGGAAGAGTTTGACATAATTGTGCGTTATGGTTTGTGTCAGTTTTGCGGATGTTATTGTGTCGTACAGTGCTTGCCGATTTCGCACAGCAATTCATGATACTGTGTTGTACTCTATTGCATTTCGTTTCGGTTGTTTTTGTTGTTTCTTTTGTGTTTTTTTTTTTTGCTTCTCTGTGTGCTTCTCTTTGCAAATCTTATTTTTTTCCCCTCATTTTTTCCACTCTTTAACATGTTCTGGTTGCGTTACTCCAACGAAAGTCAAGTTTCAAATGCAATGTAAAAGGAAACCCGTGCTGTTAAATTACTCAATACAGGCTTGCGTGGTGTTTCAGTGAGAAAATGGTCTGGCGGGACGGTAAGAAGAGTCTTGCTTTCTAACATTCCAATAAAAGGTTCATTTTGTTGTGTAAGGAGTTTACGGTTCTGTCAAATTCCTTCTGAATTTCAGAAACAAAAACAATGAACTTTTGCAATGGGGGTTTTCAAAAAGTGCATTTAGTTGACGCTCTCGGATAAAACTTGAATTCCACTTTTTGTCTCTGTCTCTATCTTTCTTCTTGCATCTTGCTATCCTCTTACGCAATACTGTCTTCCTTATTCTGGTAGAAATAGTACCTCAATCAAGGTAAATTATTTTTTTTTCTTTGTCGTCGTAGATTTTTACGAGACGCATATTGTCCTTACATCCCTGCTGTGATTTATACGTGTGGGTTAAAAAAAGAAAACTAAGACTCAAAACTTCCTCAGCACTATAAAACCCAAATCAAAGATCTACGAGATGTCTCGCTGTGGTACGTGCAATGTGGCGCTGGACAACGCCGAAGCGCTGCGCAGCCACTACGGCTCGGAGTTCCACCTCACCAACGTGCGCCGTCGCGTGGAGGGGCTGCGGCCGCTGACGCAGCAGGAGCAGCGCCACGCCCAGAGCGAGGTCGAAGGCGCCGGTCTGGATGAGAACGGAGCCCCGGTGTACTCGTGCACCCTGTGCAAGAAGACTTTTCGCTCGGTGCAGACACTGCAGACCCACATCCGCTCCACCGCCCACCTCATGCGCAAGGAGCAGCGCATCATCGCACGCGACTCCGAGGCAGCAAGTATGCTGACGTCGACGTCCCTCGGCAGTGCCGCGATGGGCCTGCACCGCCGCCACAACGCCAAGAAGAGCGCGGCGCGGAAGGAGGAGGCGGCGAAGGGGAAGAAGGCGGCCCCGAAGGTGGGGCTGGAGGAGCGAGAGGAGGACACAAGCGAGGTGCGGTGCATGTTCTGCGGCCTCCTCTCGGCAGATGTGGAGGCCAACGTGCAACACCTCGACCGCGTGCACCACTTTACCATTCCGATGGCGGCGCACTGCAAGGACGTCGCGGCCCTGCTGGGCTACCTGGCACGTAAGATCAACGGCCTTATGTGCATCGTGTGCAACGAGCGCACGCGCTCCTTCGCCTCGCTGGAGGCGCTGCGTGACCACATGCGGGAGTCCAACCACGAGCGCCTCATTCTCAGCCCTGAGTACCAGGAATTCTACAACGTGGCGCTCGCCAGCCCTGAGGGTTTGGACCCGGTCCAGCTGGACGGCGTGCGTGGCGATGAGCTGGTGCTCGGCGGCGAGAAGGCGAAGGGCAAGACGCGTGTGGTGCTGAAGCGCGAGGGTGAGGTGCCACGCGCCCGCCCGCGTGAGACGGAAGCGCAAAACGAGCAGCGCAAGGCCATCTTGGCCGCTGAGCAGGAGACGCGTCTCATCGCGAAGCAGGAGCAGAAGGAGATGATGATGGCGCAGAACCAGGAGGCGGCGTGGGTGGCGACGCGTAGCGGCAACGCACGGCACGAAAAGGATCTCGTGGTCAGCTTGCGTTCGAACAAGCTGCATCCGAAGGGCTATGATGGTAACATGATGTTCAGTTAGAGTGCCAGCGTACGGTGCGGTGACGTGTGGGTTGAAACGAGGCTTGATTTTAATGGAAACACAGAATCAAGTTGCTTGATGTTTTTGTCGTGATTTTTCACAATTTTGATGTGACGTCCTGCACCATGTTGCGAAAAGATTTTTCTTCCTTTGCGTCTATTTTATCTCTGCCTGTTGAGGTTTCTTTTTCTGCGCTTGACACATGTCCTTATGCTTAATTTGTGTATTGGTCCTTTTTTTCTCTCCATTTTTTTGGTGTTATTGACATTAATAAGCTTTAATGCACCATCTATTCCGCGTAAGATGAACTAACACGCTTTAACAA